>PPMH03000015.1:0-244900 GCA_003707945.3 Taiozyma bovis | reverse complement strand
TGCTGATGCTAGCACAGCGCTGTTGTTCCAACCGGAGTTTGTTGTGGCTGAGACTGTGGTTGACCTTGATTGAACAGTGATAACTGATATTGGACTTGATTGGCTAAACCACCTAGCTGCTGAGGTGCAATTACAGACGGTTCCCCCATTACTAGAGCTACAAGCTGAAATCAGGATACCTCTTTTAAACACATGTAATTGGAAAAGAAATTACCAGGATGTGTGCTATATAAAACGTTTTGAAATTAAATCCGTCAGCAACAAAGAGTAGAAAGGAAATGAATATCTCTTTCCGGATTGAGAGGCCTCAACCTCCGTAAGGCACCATACGTCGGATAATCTGAAGAACAATGTAAATGCTTGAGTGTAAAATCATTCAGAAAGCCCAAGTTTAACAATTAGTGGGCAGAAGTCAAGTGCGATCTTGAATCAGTCGCTGTGAATGGAAATGAAAATGTAACAGAGTAGGTGTTCGTCGGTTAGGGATAAATGGCTGAACTTTCAAGGGCAAGGTCATAGATTTGAGGAAACCATCTGACAATATCAATATCTTGAACATTTACCTACCGAAGGAGACAACATCTTCTGCAGTGATGAGCACCGGAACGTTTTAGGGTTAAATGATCCAGAAGTCGAGAACATTGGTACTACTAAGTCCTTTGGCTCCATTTCCACTACTGGTACACATTTGACTTCAAGATTAGTGCTGACTACAAACATCAATGTATTGTTGCTGGTCGAGTCAAGAACGTTGGTATCAATTAGGGCAACCAAAGACATTTACACACAAATCACCTCGAGCTTTACTTTAATTTCTCGCAAATGTATAATTCGAACATCGATATCCATACAAAACCCACTTTTCTGCATCTAACTAGCCCAATAACTACACTTTTATGCCAAAATCTGGTATTTTGTTTTCTTTAAAATTTTAATACACATTATTATCTTTTTAAATTTCATTTTCAAAACCATACGTCTCCGATTCCATGAAAAGGCCACAAAATGAGATAAATGCCTACGGTGTGAAATCCCTGGTGCCTCCAAACACAAAATCACTAAGAAACATACCATAAGCACCCTCAAACACTACCAAAGTCACCCATTCATCAAAAAACCCTTCAAACTTATCACAGATTCTCAAAACTTTCTGTTCCACTGCCATATGCTCCCAAATAGTGGCAAAATACCCCCATTAACCCTCTGCTTTCGCGGGTTTCCCACAGTCCGATCACTATTACCCCCTTGGTCACCAGGAGCTCGTTATCCCCAAGTATTTTTCATAAGCTTTCGGTTGCGGCCATATCTAGCAGAAAGCACCGTTTCCCGTCCGATCAACTGTAGTTAAGCTGCTAAGAGCCTGACCGAGTAGTGTAGTGGGAGACCATACGCGAAACTCAGGTGCTGCAATCTTTTTTTGCTACATTTGGTAACCATTGGCAACCTTTTACAATCTCCCCTGACAGAAAACCCACCAAAGTGACTCCTTTGACTACGTTGGACACCCCCTATAGGCTATATAGCCTATAGCCTAACAAAGAAATTCCCAGTCATCATGGCTTACCTAGACACGATAAACAATGGCAGCAGTGTTCTGATGATTTCCTGATGATTTGTCATCATATGTCACAGCCCACTATCGTCAGGGAGACCTTCAAACTAACCAACAGCGTAGAACGGGGAATAGCAGGCCCTCCCCATTGTTTCTCGACGTAGATGCTGAATTGTTACGATATTTCGACCTTTGTATGTTTGTCAATGGCTTGTTTACATCACAACTATGCACCCCAAAAAAACATATGCGAAGAGAGACAAGAAAACATGCAGCGGGGTTCAGAGATGGAAGGTCGTACAGAGAAATACAAGGCCAAAATTACTCTATACAGAACAAATTGAGGATGGATCTCACGGGGTCCCGCAAGCGACTATACTATGACCTCTGAGACAACTGTAATAGCAAGTGGTGATCCCCCAACTGTGTTGACCATTCTCGGTGTCAAAACCAAAGTATTCCACCAATATCTTTGTCATGTCAGCTTGCAACTTTTTACCAGTAGTCTCTCAGTCTCAAGCATTGTCATCACAAACGGGAGCATCTGGAAGTTTTAAGAAGGTACATGGCCCTCTCAGATTACTAACTCATCCTCAACAAGCCAAATGATGCTCTAAATTGGATAATGGTGTTTTGTAGATGATCTTGGAAACTGGTTGTGAAACTGACCTGTATTATTGCAGTCATTGCTGCACAAATGGTCGCTGAATCTGGGATAAGTGGTAAGGACCTTCCTATAAACAAAATCATACAACTACAAAAAGCTTGGAATAGTAATTACCTACAAAAGAAAAGATTATCTGTGAAGTACTTAAAGTCCTCGAACTGCACTTAAGTAGTTCCACTATCTAAAGCGTGCAACACTATAGTGATAAACAGCTACAATCATGTCCGGCTATTTGAAAGTCAAAGGAACAAAGATCGTTGATGGCAACAACAACCCAGTCGTCTTGAAAGGTACAGCCACGGGTGGCCATTTAAACATGGAGAACTTCATCACTGGCTATCCAGGCCACGAAACAGAACACAAAGAGGTTCTGAGAAAGAAAATCGGTGAAGAAAAGTTCAATTACTTCTTTGAAAAATTCTACGAATACTACTGGACTGAAAAGGATGCTATCTTCTACAAAGAAGAGTTGAAATTGAACTGTTTGAGAATTCCGTTCAACTACAGACACTTCTTGAACGACGATGAAGACTTGTTCAAGATCAACCCAAAGGGCTTCGAAAGATTGGATGCTATCATCAACACTACTTCCAAACATGGTATCTACACCATCTTAGATTTGCATGCTGTTCCGGGTGGCCAAAATCAAGATTGGCATAGTGATTCAGGTATTCACAAAGCCTTGTTCTGGGACTTCAAGCATTTCCAAGATGCAATTGCCAACTTATGGGTTGAGCTTGCCAAATACTACAAGGACAACATTTGGGTCGCTGGTTATAACCCATTGAACGAGCCTGCTTCATCTGATCACTCCAAATTGGTCAAGTACTATGACCGCTTGGAAAAGGAAATCAGAGCCGTTGATCCCCACCACATCTTATTCTTAGACGGTAACACATATTCAATGGATTTCCGTCAATTCCCAGACACTCCATTACCAAACTCTGTTTACTCAATTCATGACTACTCCAGATTCGGCTTCCCAAACCCAGAAAACACCTTATACCAAGGCACTGCTGAGGAACAAGCCACTTTGAAAAAACAATACGAAAGAAAGATTGAATACCAAAAGAAACTTCAAGTCCCAGTCTGGAACGGTGAATTCGGTCCTGTTTATGCATCGAAGGAACGTGGTGATAAAGACCCAGAAGTTACCAACAAGGCCCGTTATCAAGTCTTGAAAGATCAATTGGAAGTCTACAAGCACGGTGATCCATCTGGTGATGAATCTCCAATCTCATGGTCTATTTGGTTATATAAGGATGTTGGTTTCCAAGGCTTAACCTATGTTGATCCTGAATCCAAATTTTACAAGGTCTTTGGTGATTGGTTGCTAAAGAAAAAGAACTTAGGTTTGGACAGATGGGGTAACGATTTAGCTCCAGAGTATGCTCCATTATACAACGACTTGGAACAACATTTCAAGGACAACATCCCAGAGAAATATCACCAAGTTTTGTATCCAACCCAATGGACAATCCAAGACTATTTAGCTCGTGCTGTTAGAGAGACTTTGTTCTCCCAATACCTGCAACATGAATACGCTGACCTGTATGCTGAGTTGAGCTTTGAAGAGTTAGATGAGCTTGCAGCATCCTTCAAGATTGAAAACGTCAAGAAGAGAGAAGAATTGAACCAAATCTTGAGGGAATACTAGACTTCTGATAAGCCATAACCAGAGAACTTTTCTTGTGTTTAAATTCAAAAGCTTCTTTAATCCTTTTGTAATTGGCACCAGCACGCTTTCGACCCCCTTAGTAATAGCCAGGTTACGGGCAATGATGTTAACATTACATAATTTATACTGTGGCTTATCCGGCCAGCTCAGCTCTGCTCATGATATATATCATGATGAGCTACAATTTTCAATCTTTGCAGACAGTATTAATTTCTGCAAACAACTTGGACCGCTGCTGAAATAACGTCCCTAGGCTGTCATAGTGGCGTCCAAGCCAGAGAGAGTATTATCCATTTTAAGGTACTACAGTCTCAGTCACACCTGATGTGGAATATCGCTTTGTAATGAACAGGTTGAAAACACAGAAGTAGATGGATGTCGTATACATAGAGCATGATTGAAAGGTGGAAAAGCATCGAATATTATAAGATAAAATCCTCCTAATCGTGGTGGAGTTTCCCCATGTGTTTTAGTTGTTTCCAGTACCTGATCGATGGGGACTTATTAAAAGTTTATCAAGTTAACATATTTTGCGATATTTGAGAAGTATAATGATATTCATCAGCATCCGTGGGGTATGAGATAGGATATTTCGGTTTCAGAAGAGGACGTCAACCATGAGCATCTTGTTGCCACCCAAGTTGACTTTGTCAGTCCTGAGAAGTGTGGGAAAGACTAATGACTGTATCATATCTTTTGAATACAAGAGGCAAAGGAAATCATCTTGGTTTTTCGAAGCTGAGCAGTTTCAACGTGCTTAAAGAGCCCTCAAAAGAAGTTGTAACACCACCACAACCACATAGTGCCTTGATGACAAAGCTGGTCAATACAAACCAGCTAGCACCTTCCACGCGAACTTCAGCTAAGACAGCGGTTTTCTACCAATTCTGGGGGAGACCATAAGAGTTTCCAGACAAGCTGCCCAGCCAGGGAGAGCAAAGATCGTTGGACTTTTAGCTCACTAATTGGTACAGTAGATGGAAAGGGATTGAGACACCTTATGCTTGGAAACAAGCAGACTGCAAAAGAATATAGCATCCTGGAACAATGCAGACAGAAATGGTTCAACAGTATATACCCGTTCACTAAGCTAAAATCCGTGACTCACCCTACCGAGATGGATTTATCAAAACGTCCGCGAAAACTGCCACATTCGTGCAGAATGCCACAGCAAATTATGCACTTTCCCAAAAGGGCCGTATTTTTTTTGGCAATTTGCGCCGATTTGCGCCGATCTGCGCCGATCCTCTTCCCTGTTTTTCCCTGAATCTCCCGGAAGCCAATCACAGGCAGCCATTTATTCCAGACTTTACGCCAAAAAGGCCAAAAAAAGAAAAGAAGGTGAAGCTGCATCAAGATTAAAAATTGAAGAGAAATTAACCAAAAAAATTTCAAAGATTTCAAACTCCTTTCCATATCCTTTAACGGTTTCAAGCCAGTCGATAAGCAAACAATGTCTTTACCATCATACACTATTTCTGACTACTCCAAGTTCGCCCTAGCCGGTGCCATCGGTTGTGGTGTCACCCACGGTGCCATGACTCCAATCGATGTTGTTAAGACCAGAATCCAACTAGACCCAACCGTCTACAACAAAGGTACCATTGGTTCTTTCAAACAGGTTATCCAATCCGAAGGTGCTGGTGCCCTATTGACTGGTTTAGGTCCAACCGTTGCCGGTTACTCCCTACAAGGTGCCTTCAAATTCGGTGGTTATGAATTATTTAAAAAGACCTTTATTGACTTTTTAGGTGTTGACACTGCTAAGCAATACAAAAACTCCATCTACATTGGTTCCGCTGCCATTGCCGAATTCTTCGCTGATATTGCCTTATGTCCATTAGAAGCTACCAGAATTCGTTTAGTTTCTCAACCAACTTTTGCCAACGGTTTAGTTGGTGGTTTCTCAAGAATCTTAAAAGAAGAAGGTGTTGGTTCATTCTACAACGGTTTCACCCCAATCTTATTCAAACAAATTCCATACAATATTGCTAAGTTCTTGGTCTACGAAAGAGCCGCTGAATTATACTACGGCTTCATCCCAACTCCAAGATCAGAATTATCCAAAACCGCCACCACTTTAGTTAACTTGTCTGCCGGTTTAACTGCCGGTTTCGCTGCTGCCATCGTTTCTCAACCAGCTGACACTTTATTATCCAAGGTTAACAAAACCAAGAAGGCTCCAGGTCAATCCACCTTAGGTTTATTGGCTCAATTAGCCAAACAGTTAGGTTTCGTCGGTTCCTTCGCTGGTCTACCAACCCGTTTGGTTATGGTTGGTACCTTGACCTCATTACAATTCACCATCTACGGTTCTTTGAAACCAGCCTTAAACTGTCCACCAGCTGTTGAAATTTAAGTTGCTTTCAAAGTGATATGAATTTAATGACTAATTGACTTAGGTGTTACTCTAATTACATTTCAACTAGATTTGTTTAAAAGGGCAAAAAGGTTAAAGTAACTTTATGTTATACGATAGATTACAAGCTGCACATATTATTTAATATTCACTTGAAATACATACAATTGTTGAAATAAAGAAAACTTTTACACTTAAACATTAGTAAACGAAACAAAATTCTAGTTTCTTTTAATTAACTGCTGGGAATGGCTTGTTCATGTACTCATCCAACTCCTTATCCAAATCTTGAGCAGAAGTTGATATTGAAGCCGCCTTGGATTCTTGGTTGTCACCATCTTCACGGTTCATGTAATTCTCTAATTCTTTATCCAAGTCCTCTGCAGTAGCTTTTTTTGGTCTTTCTCTTCTAGGGCGTCTTTCACGTCCACTATCTCTTCCAGATCTCCCTCTTCTACCGCCTCTTTCCAAGTCATCATCTCTTGGTCTAGGAGCTAGGCCAATGTTTAGTGGTTTGATCTCTTCCACAGTGATGTGTTGGCCCACTGCCTTCCTACCATCAAACTTTTCCACAGCTTCGTGGTTAAGTCTAGTGTCTTTGAAACCAACATACGCAACCCCAGAACTTCTGCCCTGTCTGAACTCGATGCTGATGAAGGACGTTTCGCCAATGGAGCAGAACAATTGCTTTTGGAAATCTTAGTAACTGGTCTTTTTAAATAAACGTGTTGGAAACTTACTTCTAAGTCGTCTTCGGTAATGTCGTAATGAAGATTTGTTATCTTTAGGTAAGCTTTACCACGGCTGTAACAAAGAACAGTTAGTAAATTTTTGGGCGTAATTGAAACAAACTCACCTCAGTCTCTGTATCCTTGTCTGTCTTGGTGGTTCGTATCTATCTCTTTCTCTGAAATCACTTTGTTTTTCTCTTGGTGCTCTTTCTCTAGAACGATTTCTAAATTCACGTCTTCTACCACCTCTGTCAGCTCTCTAATCACTTGTTAGTCATGTATGCGATAAAAAAATTGACAGTTGCAATATAACTCACGCCTCGGTAGGATCTCTATTACCAAAGTTAGTACGCAATCAAAGACTCATAACGAAATAAAAGTCGACTATTCAAACATTAATTTTTAGACAGTACCGACAATTCGTTTCAAGAAGCATTAAAATTTGAGCACATACACTTTCTGGTTTTGACTCGCTGATAATTTCATCCAATGACTTCTCAAGAATGTCACTCATATTTCGCAAATTGCTCTTATAAATTAAAGAAAGCTAGATCAAGTTGATGACATGAGATATTAACATATTGTTGAAAAATATATCACAGCCCCGGGTAATTAAAAAATTTCTATTGGGAGGTCGACAACAACGACGACGTTACAATGTATCTTGTACTGGTCTAGCATTAGTTTTAGTCAAGAAATAGACTAGTGCTAGCTATAGCACTAATACGTTCTAG
Source organism: Taiozyma bovis (assembly GCA_003707945.3). Classification (NCBI taxonomy): domain Eukaryota; kingdom Fungi; phylum Ascomycota; class Saccharomycetes; order Phaffomycetales; family Wickerhamomycetaceae; genus Taiozyma; species Taiozyma bovis. The sequence goes on along the minus strand of PPMH03000015.1, from coordinate 237,179 downwards.
TACCGATCGCTGCGGTCTAGCTATATACCTCTAAATTTTCGGTTGTTATACTTATATTAAGAAAGAAATCCGCCCCGCCAACATCAAAGTTGATATACATCTTTAAACACATCCTTTATTATATCCTGAGTTATAAAAAGGTTCTATCTGTTGTTGAGAGCATGTACCAGCCTTATGTTTGGTATCTCTCTTAACATAGATCGAATTACCGTAAACTAACAAAGGTTCTATATGCGCTCTCTGATGAAAGTTTGGAAGCGGTAAGCCCTCTCATACATCAGATTTCTGACAATTTGAAAACCAATGGTCCAATTTTGAGCCTAGCAGCGTACACACTGAAGTTAAGGATCAACTTAGCAGCTGATTGGCAACAGTCACTTGATGTTGGCTTCAATGGCACTGTAATCAACGTTTCTTGGGTTTAGAATCCTGCTAGAGGTTGATGAACCTGCGATGAAAACTTCACCCCACTTCTCGTTTTAAAAGACATTTCGCAAAAGTCTAAAAGTTATGAAGAAGGTAGTTGGAGTTGAAATATCTTAACCAACCTTCAAATAATCGTCCAAATTAACTGGTGGTTTGTGCAAGCATTATCAAACACTAAGTTTGTTAGACCATTAAGTAATAGCCTGTTGTGATATTTCAAACAGTTTGGAATGAGTCTTTGGTTGGAAAAAAGATTCGATTTCTTTTCAACTCAGCTTGAGTGAACTTCTTTTCAGTTTCGTTTAACTTGCAAATACCCTTGAAGAATTGGCAAAGTTATCTGTTGTAAACCCTGAGTATTCCACCTGTAGAGTTATCTTGGATCTTGAGTCAGCACAAGGATTATGTATTAGAGATTTGGTTAGCAGTGATACCTTGTGTGTTTTGATTGATGAATCTGACAGCTTCATCTGTATAACTGGTTGGTAAATCGTTAGCTTCAAGGAATTTTGTGGCAGCGTTTATGATAGGGTAGTTTTAATGGGGGCTAGTTATCTGTGACATCAACATCGAAGACAAAGTCCCATTACCGACCATTCCATTCTTCTTTTTTTCTCACTTACAGGACCACTGGCAAATTCACTAATCTTCACCCACTTACCGTCACTCCATTGATGAGCTTCACCGATGCCAGTATTTGATTTAACAACTATGACTTCACATTCTTTACTAACTGGTCTCTTCAAAGCTTTGGTGTCAGAAGCATTTGGTTCAACAAATGCTTGGTCATTGATAGCCATACTGTCAACTTAACTTTCGAATGTCTCATGCACTTCAGGTCAGCAGATCTTGACTCTTCTCAACTGAAGATACGAATCTTACCATAACTACCACATGCTGCAATATCACCTTTTGGTAGAACAGCAACAGACCACACAGAGATACAAGGTCCTGTAATGACTTGGATGGCTTTACCATGTCTCCAGATTCTAAGAGTTCAGTCCTCACAACTAGTGACAGTCTCACCAATTGGAAGGAATACACATCATAAACAAAGCTATCATGGCCACTCAATTCCTCGATCAGGTCGCCTTCAAATGTAGCTAATCTAACTGTACAATCATTGGACGTACTGGCAGGAATCTCGGACAACATCTTGATGACCAACAATCGTCTTCACACCCCAGACAGGAGCATTGTGACCAACCAATACACATCTCAACTAGCTATTAGACCAGACCTTGGCAGTTGAATTCCTGCTTCCACTGATGTACATGAAGTTAACCGAACAGTTCCATATGCCACTGTTCACGCCCGAACTCTGACTGTTGAATTACGGGAGGCAGAGACAATTGTGTCATTGAAAGGAGTTACAAGCGCTCTGACATCAGCGCCATGTCCTAAAAGCTCAGCAGAGAGTCTGAATTGCGACATTTTGAGATCAGATTGTGAAGCGAGTACATTGGATACTCCGACCGCTATCACGTGGATTGTGGGCCGGAATATGCTAATTATCCATGAATTATTCTCAAACACGAAACCCGTTCCCGTACAACATCTTCAAACCTATTGAACACTTGGCCAGCTTGTTGTGTTTAATCCATTGGCAGAAGATGGCAGCCCCACTATTGTATGCTAAGGCCGATGATGGTTACTTGTTCAAGCTTTCGAACGGACACGACGCTGTCTTAAACATTGGTGTTGATGGATCGAGATTAGTGAGACCAGAGCTCTTCCCAGTTACTGGTATCAACAGTATTGCCGCTATTATCGGTGTTATTCGTTTACACGCCTCCCGATACATTATCATTGCCACCAAAACCCAAGAAGTTGGTAGAATCAGGGAGCACACAATCTTCAGAGTTACTGAGTATAAAGTGCTTCCATTATCTAATTCATTCTTAAAGGACGATGATGAACAGAAATACCTAGAATTGTTAAAGTTCCATTTAGACTCTGCCCAATTACACTTCTCCTACACCTACGATTTGACCAATTCACACCAAAGATCTTCTAACCAATCAGATCCTAATCTCCCATTATGGGCCAAGGCTGATGAAAGATTCTATTGGAACTACTTTGTCACTAAAGAATTGGTTGACCAAGCTAAAGATGAGCCACGTTTTAACCCATTCATTGTTCCCTTAATCTATGGTTATGTCAAAATCATTGAGACTCAAACCAACTATAAGCCAATCTCTTTTGGTTTAATCACTAGAAGAAGTAGATTCAGAGCTGGTACTAGATATTTCCGTCGTGGTGTTGACGCCAATGGCAATGTCGCCAACTTCAATGAATCAGAACAACTATTGATCATACATACCTCCAAGTCCTCATATGAGACTTTCAGTTACATCCAGACAAGAGGTTCTGTCCCTGTCTATTGGGCTGAAATTAACAACTTGAAATACAAACCAGATCTAAACGTTGGTGATCCACCAATTGATGCCACTAAAAAACATTTTGATCAACAAATTGCCCTATATGGTGACAATTACCTAGTGAATTTGGTCAATGCTAAAGGTTATGAAAAACCAGTGAAGTCCGCCTATGAAAACATTGTTGATGCATTGGGTGAAGATAAACTACACTATGTCTACTTTGACTACCACCATGAATGCAGAAACTTGAAATGGCACAGAGTTAGATTATTAATCGAGCATCTGTCTCAATTAGGTTTAACGAGTGATGATTACTATCATGATAGATATGATATCACTACGGGTCAATTGGAAGTGCTTCACCAACAAACTTCTGTTGTTCGTACCAACTGTATGGATTGTCTAGATAGAACTAATGTCGTTCAATCAACTTTAGGTCACTGGGTCCTGCAAAGACAATTTGAAAATGCTGGTATCTTACCACATGGTTCAATCTGGGAACAGGATAAATTACTGTTATTCCAATTCCAAAACATTTGGGCTGATAATGCTGATTTTGTGAGTAAGGCTTATTCTGGTACTGGTGCTTTGAAGACTGATTACACAAGAACAGGTAAAAGAACCAAGAAAGGTGCCTTGAATGACTTGTTGAACTCAATTACTAGATATTACAAGAACAACTTGAGAGATGGTCCTAGACAGGATTCCTTTGATCTATTCTTAGGTAACTTCCATCCTTTCAAAGCTTTAGAATCTCCATTTGACGATAGAAGACCACCGTTTATTCAATCTGCTCCGTACATCTTTCTTGCCTCCTCTTTGCTGTTCTTTGCTGCAGTCTTCTTCCCAAAGGGTTCCCTGTTCACTTTCAAGAACATTCTCCTGTTGTCTTCATGTCTAACAGTGATGGGTCTTTCTGGTAACTATGTTATTAAGAACGGATTACAATTCGTTAATTGGCCAAGGTTAGTTGATCTAGAATACTTGTCCAAACGTGATGTTTTTTCAGATGGTAGACAAACAGGTGTCAAATTTTTTAAGAACCCAAAATATCATTCACCAGTCCAATCCAAGATCGATTAAAGCGTGTCTATAAATTATACTATTGTGTGCAACCCATTTTACTATTATTTGCCTCTTATCTAACAAATGGATCTTTTTATTTCTTATCACGTTACATATCGTACTTAGTTAAGGATACTTTCAACAAACTCCTTCTTGTCATCAACTCTCATTAGGGCTTCACCTATTAAGAAACCAGCTACACCTTGTTCCCTGTATTTTTTGGAGTCTTCGCTAGATGTTATACCACTTAAGGCAATCAATAGTGAACCTTTTGGAGTTAGGTCAATTAGGTTAGAAGTAGTCTCTAGATCAACTTTGAATGAGTGTAAATCTCTGTTGTTAACACCAATTACTTTTGGACTCAAACACAAAGACCGTTGGAATTCTTCTCTTGAGCTGACTTCGACCAATGGTTCCATGCCCAAACTGACAGAGTAGTTGTATAATCTTTGCAAAGTGGCATCATCTAACATCTTGACAATTAACAGAACAGTATCAGCACCAGCTAATCTAGCTTCTAAGATCTGATATTCTGAGAAGATGAATTCCTTTCTAAGAACAGCAGGTCTATTTGGTAATGAATCAATAGCTTGACGAACATATCTTAGATCGTCAATTGAACCTTTGAACCAGTGTGGTTCTGTTAGCACGGAGATACCAGAGGCACCGGCATCAGCGTAAGCCAGGGCCTGTGATGGAGCATTGGCTTGTAAATCAATGGCACCTTTGGATGGAGAAGCTCTTTTGACTTCGGCAATCAAAGATGGAGTGGATTGTGTCAGTCTGTCGTAAAAATTGATTAATTTTGGAGCAAGACCTAGCTCTAGGTTCTTTTTTAAATCTTCAAAAGTGAAACCTGGAATTTGTTCCTGTTGAGCAACATCTTTTTGTCTTTGTTGGAATATATCGTCAAGTATTGAGGTTTTAGCAACTTTCTTTGGAGGTTGAGCATCACCATTAACAATTTGAGACTCATCCCAGAACGCACTTTCGTAATTCAAGATGTTTCTCATCATTAGATGACCTTCTTCGGTCAAGATACTTTCTGGATGGAATTGAACGCCCTCAATGACATATTTTTTATGACGAACACCCATAATGATACCATTTTCGGTCTTAGCAGTGACTTCAAGATCTTCAGGTAAAGTTGGTTTTGAGCCAGCTAGAGAATGATACCTCGTAACTGCAACATTTTGTGGGACATTTTGGAACATACCTCTACCATCATGAGTAATAGTTGAGGTCTTACCATGTTTAATTTCACCAGCATAACTGACTTCACCGCCAAAGACCGAGAAGATACATTGTTGTCCCATACAAATACCAAAGATTGGCTTTTTACCAGCAAAGTGTCTGATAACATCTCTTGAGATACCAGAGTCAGTAGTTGGATGACCAGGACCAGGAGAAATCACAATGATATCAGGATTCAGTTTTTCGATAGCTTCAACATCGATCTTGTCATTTCTGTAGACGTCCACGTTGGCACCTTCTTGTGAAAGGTATTCGTATAAGTTCCAAGTAAAAGAGTCGTAGTTGTCGATCAGGATAACCTTCTTAGCCATTTTCTTTTTATTATTACTTGAATTAGACTTGTCAAAGTAGTTGGTACCAATATAATTATTCATTACTTATTTACTTATTACTCATTATATTTTTGATTCAAATTTCCCAAAACATCCTTACACCATTGAAATTTTCATTTTCGACCAAGGGCTTCAAACCATTTTTTTGTTGCCCATGTACATATGGCAGATATTCATTCCACGAAAAGAGGAAATAGAAAACAAAATGTTCTGTTGAAACAACAACAACTTAGAACTTAGGTCAAAAACATTCCCCCCGATCCACACAAGAAACATAAGAAACACCCCATAGATGACTGCCATCACTTCAGCTGCCTTGAGAAAGAGAAAGACCTTGAAGAAAGGGATCCAATTCACCCTGATGGTCGTTGGCCAGTCCGGTACCGGTAGATCAACCTTCATCAACAGTTTATGTGGCCAACAGGTTGTTGACAGCTCCAGTACGATCCCATTGCCAACAGATGATTCTCCAGACCGTGATTTCAAACTAAGAGAAGAGAACGTTGAACTAGAAGATAACGAAGGTGTTAAGATCTCCCTTTCTTTGATAGATACACCAGGTTTTGGTGACTCCTTAGACAACTCTTCCAATTTCAATATTATCACCGACTACATTAAGCATCAATACGATGAAATATTATTAGAAGAAAGCAGGGTTAGAAGAAACCCAAGATTCAAAGATGCCAGAGTCCATGCTGTCATTTACTTCATCAACCCTACAGGACATGGTTTGAAGGAATTAGATGTTGAACTATTAAAGCAATTGTCTGGTCTAACCAATCTTATCCCCGTTATAAGCAAAGCTGATTCTCTGACCCGTGAGGAATTGATCTTGAATAAGAAGCTGATCTTGGAAGATTTGAAACATCATAACATTGAATATTACGATTTCCCATATAATTTAGAAAATGATGACACTGAAACCATTGATACCAATTCATATCTGAGATCTTTGATTCCATTCTCAGTTATCGGCTCTAATCAAGTGTTTGAGGTTAATGGTGATTTAATCAGAGGTAGAAAATATCCATGGGGTTTCATCAATATTGAAGATCATGAATTATCAGATTTCGTCATTTTAAGAAATTTATTGTTGATTTCACATCTACAAGACTTGAAAGATTATACACATGAAATCTTGTATGAAAAATACAGAACCGAAGCCTTGAGTGGTGGTGGTTTACCAGAACATCTAAGTGGTCAATTAAATTCATCATCCACAAGTTTAAAATCACCATATGTTAAACAAGAAATTGAAAGCAACACATCTGTCAGTTCACCAAGAGTGAACCAAGATACTTATTTGGCTCGTGAAGAACAAATTAGACTAGAAGAAGAGAGATTGAAAGCGTTTGAAGAAAGACTTCAAAAAGATTTGTTACAGAAAAAGCAAGAATTACTAGAAAGAGAACGTGAATTGAGAGAAATCGAAGAAAGATTAGAAAGAGAAGCTAAAATCAAGAAAGAAGCGGCTGCCACAGCCACAGCCTCTCTTTCTGAAGATTGACGAGTGTTTCAGTAAATTCGATAGTGTGTTTTTTGCTTTTGTTTTTGGTTTTGTTTTTGTTCGTTATTGTAGTATAAACTTCTCTAGCCCTGCCCTAAATTTGAGTATAAAAAAAAATTTGAAAAAAAAATTTCAAGTTCTCTTTACCAATAACAATTCTTCAAAGGGTAAAAAGTAAGTGGGAAACGCATTGAGCCTTTGGAAAGCAACTTAATGATGAGTAACAAGATAGGGACAACTGATATACGTTGAAGAGAAAAGTCTTTCTGCCAGTTTTTAGTAGAACTTTGGCGTTTCTGATTGTTGTTTTAAAAGGGCTTATTCTAGAAAAGAAATAATTCTAACAAGATTTTTTAGCAAGAAAACATAGCCGAAATTTATAGCTTTGTAATAAGATACTATTGTGTGTTCACCTTTAACCGTAGTTGTGTCCTCAGTACCAGTAGTATTGCTTTACGTGTAGAGCATCTCTTACTAAAAACTACTGTCATTCTCGTCGTGTCACTAACTATATACAAAAAACTGAAAAATTATCAAAAAATGAAAAAAAAAAGATCAAAATGACAGAAACACCGATTCTTAGAAGAGACAAAGATCCAACATATTCACCAAGGATGTTCAAAAACTTGGCCAAGTCCAAGTTGTCTAGACATGTTGCTAGAATGAATGCCATCTCCACTGGTCCTGGCTCAGTGCTGGTCCCTGAAGAAGTCAAATCAGTCGAGCTTATATTCAAAAGAATGAATTCCGATGGTCATATGGGTCCAAAGTGAGTACTGCGCTGCAAAATCCACTATTAATAGAGCCAATACTAAACGAACTACAGAATTTTCTGGAAGGAAAACTTACCAAGAGTTCAATTCCACAACCCAAAACTACCAATCAAAGTGATTAGAATCGAACCAGATAATCCAAGAGAAGAGTACAAGAAAGTGCCTGCCATTCTGAAAATACATTATGCTGACGGCTCTGTGAAGGACGCTGATGTTAAACACAAACACAGTGAGGAGATCTTGGAAGAATTCATCAAACTAACGAACGCCCAACCCGTTGCTTGAAGACCAGACATATGGCAAAATACAAAATACACTACACATCCATATAACTAACTCCCCCCCCCCCCCAAGCCCATGAATCACATCAAAACGAGCGACAAAACGAACGACAAGACTCACATTACTGTACATAGATATCTACAAGGCAATTCTTTTGTTATGTACACTTTGTGTAGGTAGTCAATACTTTTACGGGAATCGTGATCGCGAAAACTTCTATATCGAGAGTTCCTTTGATACGAAGTTCTCACTGAGAAGCTTTAAACTGTTATTTATATAAAACCGACCACATTTAACCATTGGATTGTGGATTTTCAGTTCCTTGAAAACAAATAGAGTCTTAAAAGCTACTCTCAAGATGTCACTTTTAATTGATATATTCAAAGGCGTAGGCCTCGTGAGTGTTTCTGTGTTTCTTCATACCAGATAAAACGGCTAGACTAACTTCTCCATAGGGTCTCAAACTATCCAAACGACACATACTGGACTCGTTTGTGAAGGTACCTATCGGGATCATCATCATGTTGATGGTCCTGTACGGCGTCAATGAAATCATCTTACTCACACCCATCAAATTCCCAGCCTCTGTGACTTGTATGTTGTTGCTATATTTTGTACTTATCTTCACCACTTGGATATTTGGTGCTAGAAAAGTGTCCAAATTGGTGAAGATCATTGAGATCCCAGGTGGATTTGCTCTACGCTGGATCAATATCTTCTTCACTCCAGCGTTCATCACATTGCCAATGAGCGATTGGATCAGTGCTAAAGAAGCTCTAACCATTGCTGCTGTGTTTGTATTTGGTTACTTGGTTGCCTTTACCTCCATTGCTTATTTCACAATATTCTTACAAATGGTTTTAACAAGACGTAGAAAGTCAGACGTGATACGTGCTGATGAATTGGATCCTTCTGAACCCATGATGGGTGGAACTAGTTCGGCAGTTGAAGATGATAATGATAATGATAATGATAATATTAGTGCCATCACAAACTTGAATCACGTTCCTCAAGAAATTGTTCACGACATTGCCCGAGGTGATGAAGACCTCGTTGAGGAGCAATATAGAAGAAAAATTGCCGAGTCCAGAAGAAACTCTGAAGAAGGGATTGAAATGAACTCTTTTACCAGTTCAGATGAATCGAATTCAGTTGTACAAGTTCAACTCACCACTACCAAAAACTCCAAAATTATCAACTTACCAAGCATACCAACACCTGTGAAATCTAGTACACGTTTAAATAATCCAGGTGTCGGTGTCAAATTCAATAAACTGAACAAATTGTTTTGCAAAAGATCAGTGTTGAACCAATCGCAACCAGAAGTTTCAAGACATGTTAAGATTGGTCGCTTCATTCATAGATACTTTGATTATTTGGTGTTTACATGCCTATTCATTGCTAGTATCCCAGTTTACTTTGTGGTGCCATATGAGATGCCTGTACATTTATCCATTTCCATATTCACATTCCTCTTTATGATCAATATCCCATCACCAAAATGTAAAAAATTCCTACATCCAGTTTTATGTTCAGTGTGTTTATCATGGTTGGGATATTTCATCTTTTCATCCATGAAGCATGAAAACTTCTTGGTGTCTTTGAAGTATTACAAGACTGGCCGTAATTACTTGGAGTTGTTCAACAGAATGGATAATAATGAATGGCCTGGTGCAGGTGATGTCTTTTCATCATTGATGGATTGTTCCATTGTTTCATTGAGTATCCCAATGTATACATATCGTGATGATTTGAAACGTCATTTTGTGCATTTATTACCTCCTATCCTGATTATGTCATTTGGTAACTTCTTCATTTATCCACCGTTATGCCATAAGCTTGGTATCTCTCCAGAACGTTCACTTGGGTTTGCCGGTAGATCCGTGACATTGGCTCTTGGTACGCCATTTGTACGGTCCTTGGATGGCTCCATCCCATTGATGGCGGTGACTACGGTTGTTACCGGTATTGTTGGTGCCCTTACTGGCGAGGTGACATTCAAGCTGTTGAGAATCAGAGGGGACGACTATGTCACAAGAGGAATCACTTTGGGTTGCAACTGTAGTGCAATTGCCACAGCACACTTGTTGACGATTGATCCAAGAGCTGCTGCAATGAGCTCCTTGAGCTTTGTGCTGTTTGGTACACTCATGGTGATTATGGGTAGTATCACGCCGTTGGCACAAGTTGCACGTAATTTAGCCGGTCTTTGATTTGATGCATTTGACCCCTGTTATGACTTTATATGACTTTCACATTATGTTTGCTCTTTATATCTTTTGTTAATGTTATCCAAATGTTAAATGTTATCTAAAAAGAAGCTGAAATTAATGTAGCTGCCAAGGAATCTGGCAATTGACTCGATTTTCTAAGAGTCCCAGTTTGTTCATATATAATACACTGCCCTATTTTAGTTTTACAAGGGAAAAAAAAACTACGTCATAAACAAGAAAAGAAGACCCTTTGTACAAAAAGCACCCTGATCTACCACTGATCTACCACTGATCCAAGGTCAATTCCCACCTAAAATGGTATCCTTGTCACTCAGGAAGGAGAAGAAGGACTCCAAGGAGTCCTCTGCCACCTCACAGGTCTCTGGCCCCTCCCGATCAGCAGAGTTGTCTGAACACTCTTCCCAACAGATTGGGTCAAACGACTCCAACTCTGAACACCGAAAACGCCAAACTTCCCTCTCATCATCGTTGAAACACCTCTTTGTGAAGTCTCCAAAGCTCCAACCTTCTTTTGGTGGCCCAATCCCACCTGTCTCCTTGCAAAAGTCCCCCGTCCAGAGCCCTCCAAAGATTTCCCTAACAATAGACCCTCAGGCTAACCCTCAGGCTGATGCTGATGCTGATGCTGAGGCTGAGTTGCTTGCATCTACCGGTCTTTCACCACTCGTCACACAGGAAGATCACCCACTGCTAAGCACAATCTCACGCTCCAGTTCAAGAACTGGTAGAAGAAGCGCTAATACGTCAAGAGCCACTAGTAGAGATAGAATTTCGAGACGTGACACAAGTGGAAGTGTTGATACAAAGAGAGATCACATTGCAAGTGTTGTTGAAGGTGCTCTAAGAATCTTTGAAGATGGGACGCATGAGCATGAATTGAAGCCTGTAAAAGTCCTGGAGAAATTACCTGCTGGTTCTGGTATCCTATCTGGGTTCTTGAGAAAAAGTTCCACTGCCAATGGAGAGGCTGCTTTCAGTGTCTTGCCTGAACAGAACCGTATGGATTTCCAGAAAAGATTGAGTATACAATCAAGAAAGACTTTTGATGAGAATGATGAGGACAATTTTGATGAAGGGCTTGAAGGTGATGATGACTCTTCAAGTGAAGATGATGTGGAATTGGAAGAAGCTGAAAAGCTTGGTATCGAAATAGATACAAGTGCTGCAATCGGTGATTCCCAATTAAATTTGATCAACAAATTGACTGAACAGATCAACAACAATGAAGACCCGTCCATTACTAGTAGGTCTTACAAATTATCTGATAAATATGGTAAATTTGTGGGTATAATTGGTAAAGGTTCTTATGGTATTGTCAAGTTAGTTTCAAGGCAAGATATGGCCACCAGGAAAGAGATTTTCTATGCTGTTAAAGAGTTGAAAAGAAAAGACGGTGAAGATTTTAGTCATTTTAGTACTCGTCTAACTTCCGAATTTGTCATTTCTAATTCATTGAATCATTTGAACATTGTGAAAACTATTGACTTGATGAAGAATTCACAAGGAATTTATTCCGAAATCATGGAATATTGTTCAGGTGGTGATTTATATAGTTATATTTCAAAGAATGGTCGTGATGGGTTAAATTACATTGAAGCTGATTGTTACATGAAACAAATCATGAATGGTTTAGCATATATGCACCTACGTGGTGTTGCCCATTGTGATATCAAGCCTGAGAATATCCTATTAACCACAAATGGTGTTGCCAAGATTTCAGATTTTGGTACCAGTGCGGTTTTTAAGACTGCTTGGGAGAAGGAAATTCATTTCAGTTGTGGTGCTTGTGGTTCTGAACCATATGTTGCTCCAGAAGAGTTCATTGAAGACGAGTATGATCCAAGAGAAGCTGATATTTGGGCTACTGGTGTGTTGTACTTGACAATGCTGACAGGTACTTATGTTTGGCTTGTTGCAAAGGGTTCTGATGATTTATTTGAGGCATATCTACATTCTAGACCATCACAGGGGAAAATCGGTACTTTTGAACCTATTGAAGCATTAAAATTTGGTGAATTTTACAAGAGTAGAAAACATACTTTATATGGTATGTTAGATCCTTGTCCAAAGACAAGATTCAACGCGAGTGGTGTGTTGAAGAGTATTTGGATGGAGAACACTAGATTGTGTGAAGCTGCTAAAGAATATGACTTCCATTGGTGAAATGGGGTTAATTGTCTAATGATTAATATTTGGCATGGGACTAAACTGTAGTGTCTTCGTAGTACCTTTTATGATATGGTGTCACTTAACCAGATACCGTATCAATTCCAGAGAGAGGCTCCGCAGGTGGGCACCTCTCCCCAGTGAGACAATAATTTATTCTCTTCTGGCACCACTGGTGAACAACCACCTGCACCTCTTGCAGCAAAATCTGGTGTTTTCTTCCATTTCGTGCCCGTTTCAATAGTCACGGGGTTATTCCTGGCTAGAAGGAGCCTTTTTCTAACTTTCAACAGATCTTTGTAAGGAACTTCTGGTAGGCTAACATAGAAGCTGGGCCTAAAGTGGATCAAGTTGGCTGATTGACTTTCTATGCGGTTTCCCTGTTTTATTCCCATCTCGCCACCACCAAAATTGCCATTACAGCATTTATTTTCTTTTACTGGTATCAGACAATCAGATCACCTGTCAAAGAAACACCAGACGTCACAGAAAAAATAACCTCCCAATTTAATTAACCACAGTTATATTTATCCTAGGGGGGCTGCCATCTGACACACACCGGACCAAATGTGTATAAAAGGAGGACCTTGTCCTTTATCCAACTACCATTATTTCTCTCTTTTTTTCCATCAAAGGATTTAATTCTTGAACACACTACACACAAACAAACTCACTACAAACAAATTACACAATGGCTATCACTGTCGCTATCAATGGTTTCGGTCGTATCGGTCGTCTAGTCCTAAGAGTCGCTGTCGCTGATCCAGCCATCAAGGTCGTCGCCATCAACGATCCTTTCATTGCTGCTGACTACGCTGCATACATGTTCAAATACGATTCCACTCATGGTTTATTCAAAGGTGAAGTCACCTCAGAAGGTCAAAACTTGATCATTAATGGTAACCCAGTCGAAGTCTTCCAAGAAAGAGACCCAGCCAACATTCCATGGGGTAAAAGAGGTGTCGACTATGTCATTGACTCCACTGGTGTCTTTACCACTCTAGAAGGTGCCCAAAAGCATTTAGATGCCGGTGCTAAAAAAGTCTTGATCACTGCTCCATCAAAGGATGCTCCAATGTTTGTTGTTGGTGTTAACGAAGACAAATACGCTGGTCAAACCATTGTCTCCAATGCTTCATGTACCACTAACTGTTTGGCCCCATTAGCTAAAGTTATTAATGATAAATTTGGTATTGAAGAAGGTTTGATGACCACTGTTCACTCCATCACTGCTACTCAAAAGACCGTTGATGGTCCATCCCATAAGGACTGGAGAGGTGGTAGAACCGCTTCTGGTAACATCATTCCATCCTCCACTGGTGCTGCTAAGGCCGTTGGTAAAGTTATTCCAGAATTAAATGGTAAATTAACTGGTTTATCTCTAAGAGTCCCAACTACTGATGTCTCCGTTGTTGATTTAACTGTCAAATTGGCCAAAGAAACCACTTACGATGAAATCAAGGCCGCTGTCAAGGCCGCTGCTGAAGGTCCATTGAAAGGTGTGTTAGGTTACACTGAAGATGCTGTTGTTTCAACCGATTTCTTAACCGATTCTAGATCTTCCATCTTTGATGCCTCTGCTGGTATCTTATTATCACCAAAATTCGTCAAGTTGATTTCTTGGTATGATAATGAATACGGTTACTCTGCCAGAGTTGTTGATTTATTAAAATACATTTCTGACAAATAATCGTTTTGCAAGTTATAAATAACGGATCAAACATGATGTTTATGATACATAAATAATGAAAGGAATTTAAAATATATTATAGATTAATAAGCTATTCCTTGTAGTGATACTACCAAATGTCAAAGCTGAAAATCAAAATCAATCATTATTTCATCAAAATTAGATAAACACAGGCAAAATAAAAAAGCTATAAAAACTTTTGTTAAAAGACAATAGTATTAATAAGGGGGAAGTGAAGAGATCTTTACTTTTACTGTCTTTGGGGGGTTTTTAAAAATCACGAAATAAGTGCTCATAAATGTCTGGACCTGAGACACCATAGTTTGTTTCTTCTTCTGGATACCTGTCAAACTGAGATGTATCACCTGTGTTGGCCGTGATTGGTGGTTCATATGGAGTTTCAATGTCTCTTGATAATAGTCTTTCCCATACAACTTCACTGAACCATGGATGATCTTTAACATCTTGGGTCCCATTCTGTAAATTACCTAATCTTTCAGATAAATTCTTTGTGATTAACTTCTGTAACAGGTCCAATGCATCTCTGTTGAAATATTCTGGATATTTGATTTGACCATTTAAGATGTTCTCATATGTTTTCATTGGTGATGAATCATAGAATGGAGTATAACCACTCAACATTTCAAAGATTAGAATCCCAAAAGACCACCAATCCACTGAAATATTATATGGTTTTGTGGCAACAACTTCTGGAGCAATGTAATCTGGAGTACCACATAAAGTATATGTAACATCATTCACCTCTTTAGAGAATCCAAAATCGGTCAATTTAATATGACCATTTCTATCCAGTAGAATATTCTCAGGTTTCAAATCACGATATATTATGTTGTGGGAATGAAGATACTCTAATGCAAGACAAACTTCCGCAGCATAGAATTTGGCCACTGGATTGGGGAACATTTGTGATTTTCTCAAAAGTGTAAATAGTTCACCACCTTCTATATAATCCATAATCATAAAAACCGCATTGGAATCTTGGAAAGTACCCCACATTCTAATGATAAATGGATGTTCAACCACTGCTAGCATTCTTCTCTCGTCATTTGTATGCTCCACTTGCTTCATCTTCACGACTCGTTCCTTTTTCAGAACCTTCATGGCATAAAATCTCCCATTATGAACCGATCTTGCTAAATGTACACGTCCAAAGGAACCGGTACCTAAGGACCTTAGCACTTGAAAGTCGCGCAGGCCGTACTTACCCTTGGTAACAGATGACTTTGAAGGGAATGTATTAACAGCATTTGATCTTTGTTCTTGACTTTGCTGTGGATCATTACTCAAAATGTTTATGTCACTATTGTGGGCCGCTTCTTGAACAGCATGAGCTTCCTCATGATGGGTATCTCCCATTTCAATTTCAACGGGTTGATTGACCTCAGGCACTAGAGGCAGAACGTTAATGCCTCCCAGAGTGCGAGGTTGTTGATGTTCCATTAGACTTGAAGTGGATTTGAGATACCTCCCTATGTGACACAATCAGTCCTTGTTAAACCAAAATTGCAAAACTATGGGAATGGAGATCCGAAGCTGGGGGAAATTGACTTCCTATAATAGCAAAGATAGATGCAGACAGATTAATACTAGCAAGAAATAACTCCCTGACTGGACTTGTTTCGGTCTTCTAAAAGCTTTTAAAGACTAAAATTGAGACCTTTTTAATTTCCCATCACCGTTTCGGGAACCAAAGAAATATTTCTTAGCAAAAAAAAAAAAAAAACCAATTCGCGGAAATTCCTTTCGCGAACTCGTTTGATAAATTGTTTTTTGTGTGGGAAAATTCCACTAAAGAGAGAATCAATAGAAAGAGAAGAGGGAAAGAAAGAGAGTCCATCATTTAAAGTATTCCACTGTTACAGTACTTTTACCCACATTCACTCAATTGCCTCTGTTTTTGCACTTTCAAGTTACCACTCTCGTCTATAAAGCTTGTGTTTATTAATCAAGAGTTCTTCACTGTTAAAAAATCAAGCACCTCATCAACTATCTGATGCTATAGACATTTGCTCATGGAAACGGCATTAACAGTGAGAGCTACTTACTATGAGGTGCTCAATGTTGAACCTTCCGCTCCATACTCTGAGATCAGAAAGGCTTATTTGAAACTTGCTAAACAACACCATCCCGATAAGAACACACAAGACAAAGAAGCATCTAGTGAGATATTCAAGAGTGTGGGTGAGGCTTACAAGATACTATCGGACAATGATCTCAGGGCCAAGTATGATGCAAAGCTGCGGAGAAAGCCAGTGGCATCATCGGGCACCGTGAATCAACATCAACATCAACATCAACATCAACAACCTTATGCAAGATCAGGCCAGCCGCCTTATCCCTATTACCCTTCAAACAACTACAGCCAATACTATTCCTCTCAGCACACATCATACACGGCATACAACCCTGCACCACCACCACAAAGACGTCCCCAGAGACCTCCAGCTCATCAGTCACACCCGGATCAATATACATCCAACCAACCACAGTACCAACAGGGGTCATATGATGAAGAGTTTGGTTTCAGTACTTCCAGATCAGCACCTGCAAACGTCAGAGACTCCTGGTCCATGCATGAAAACAACCAGTTTCTACGCCATCCCCCAGGTCCTGGACATCCACCTTCAAATCATCGACCAAGCTTTCCTCCAGGGCCAGGTCCTAGTCCTGATCCTCCTCTTCCCTCACATCAGAAGAAACGCCCTGCTCCATCTCAATCCACAGCTAACACCAAAAGATTTTATTCTGATCCCCGTCCAAGTGACTCACATGCTCCTACTCAATCTCCTCAAGCTCAACCACAGCCCTATAGTCAACCTCAGTCGGGTCCCGCATATCCTCCACAGGGTTGGGACAGACAGAATGTCCAATTTGCTAACGCACATGGCAATCCAGTGAGACCAAACGGGCTCATGGATGATGAACTCACCGCCACAGGAATGAGAAAGCCTGTAGGTGCTCCAGATTATTTCGTCTTGGGACCTGTGGAGCCATCGAGAAAACACCAAGCAAGAGATAGAAACCATAGAGGGAACAAAAACATTCAGTATAACTCAAGACCAATTCCAAGAAACAATACATATGTGTTAAGAAGTGGTCGTCAGCCAAGAACTGACATTGAAGATGGTGAATCTGTTAGTTTCATTCCAAAAGACTCTCAGAAGAAACCACCGCAACAAACAACCCGTGTATCACACTTGCATCTTAAACCACAACTTGATTCATTGCATAAAATAAAGGACTTGAAATCACAGATGAAACCTAATCTACATGAATTTGAGCCCTCAACACATGCTCATTCCCAAACCCATGGTATGAAATTACCACCTGGTGTTACCTCTCAACCTGGGAGACAAGCATCTCCTCAAATGAAAATTCCACCTGGCGTGATAATTGACAGAGATGATGTTAGATTCCAATTTGACCACACTAGAGAATCATCTCAAAACCATCTATCAAATCAACAAAAAAAGCAAAATCTTAATGAACCATCCATGATGAATTTCAAAAAAGCACGCAACAGAGGTGTAAGTGACAGCAGTGATGATGAAATTGAACAAATTGACGAAGAAGATTTCAGAAAAGCTGCAAAGGCAAAAGATCTACCCCATGAAGCTAATAATGACATACTTGATCAACAAGAAGATACTACTGCTTTCGATGGTATGGCTCTCATGTTCAACAAAACCACACCAATGACACAGACTAATGGCAACTTTGACCTCTCAGATTTCAGAAACAGTATTCCAAAAGCAAAGGCTAATGATCGCTTTGGTTATGACGAATTGGAAGAATCGCTTGAATCTGTGAAGACTTCTGAAGCTAAGAAGAAGAAACAGAAACAGAAACAGAAACAGAAGCAGAAGCAGAAGAAAGAAGATATTCCTAGGGAAGGTGAGAGATATGTTAATGGTATTCGTATTCCACGGGGTGCTAGTCTGTCTCCGCTCTCCACAAACATGACAACATATTCATCCAAACCTTACGTACCTCCAAGTTCCTCATCACCAATGGCACAAACGTCAGAAAACAACATCCCATCACCAGTTACACGTTTCAAATCTGAGAACGTTTTCACTGTTAAAGAGAAGTCGCCAATACCTATTGAGCCAATTGTGACATCTGAAGCTAAGGTTCATGCTTCTGATGGGAAAAATGAAATTGGTGTTACTGTTGACATTAATTCTCCTGATTTATCTTCTTCTTCCTCTCCAGAAGTCTCGGAGTCAGTGGATTCTGTTGAAAGAATTAGAAAGGATTTGAAAGTGATTAAAGAAACTCAGGATATATTGTCAAAGGGCACCCCTCCAAAGCAAGATCCTAATTGCGAGGAGGAGGAGGATGATGAGACTTGGAACACTTATGAAACCCAAACAAAGAACTATTTTGACGAAGTTACGGATCAATTTAAAATCTTGTTAGCTCACCATAAGGAGATGATCAATATGTGGAATGCTAATAGTCATTTATTAATGTTGAGTGAGAATGATGATCTGAGATCTGACTTGTTTGGTACACTCCAGAAATCTTTACAATGGGCTTTGGAAGAACAAACCAAAGCTGCTCAAATGAGCAGTCGTATGTCGATTGCTCGTGCTAGAAAAGAGTTTAGTGATAAGAAGAGTAATTCGAACTGAAAATAGCTTTAAGATGAGAAATTAATTTCGGTTGTAGTTATATGTTTGTTATATCCTCTTAGTGAAAAAAAAAAGAATCTCCCCCAGCAAAAAACACAATCCTCATATAAGAAGGAGTCTTTCACTAATAATCTTCCATTAAAACATCTGAAAACATCTGAAAACAATAAATGGGCCAATCAACTTCTAAGAGCCGGACTCTTCCCAAAAAGCAACAGCTTGCGCGTTCTGTGTCCCCGCTCAAGTCTACAAAGACCCCCAAACCTCTCAAACCTACTCATCAAAAGCACATTGAACCCCATAATGAAAACGCCTCCAAAATGGGAATGATTCGAATGGAGGAAATTCCATTGAAATTGGACCAAAACCATCCATCATTGAGATCACTAAGAAACAAAAAACTGCTAGAGAGGATGACAGAAGAGCAAAGTCCCTTAGAGAAGAAGAGCTTTGTTCATCCCAATGAGTTTATAGCCATTGTGGAGGATTTAAATGAAGGAAGATATTCTCATGATCAGATCACCAAGAACTACAGATTGGAAAGTGGTATTCTAGCGGAGATCGCGAAGAGTGGGCTAAGCGTACCTACTCAGAAAGTGGAGCTGAAGAAAGTGGGTAGTGAATTACAAGGTGAAAAGGATTTGAACAGAATGAATGGTGTTCCTAATGGAGAGACCAAGTTTGAAAGTGCTCTAGAAGATTTGATGAAAGGGTGAAAAGTTGAAAGAGTGACTTCTTCTATTGCTTATCTATTGCTTATCTATTTATTCCCTATGTATACTCTATTTATACTCTATTTATTAACGAATATGATATGTGAACTTTACGTTGCCATGGTAATACTTCCCAATAGATATAGAGAAAGTTAAAAAAAAACAAAAATATGTCAAAAATTTAAAGAGTCATTATATCAAATTTAAGCAGAGAAAATAACATGGCAAGCCCCAATCATTCTCATCGTTATCGCTCGATTGGGATCGATCTAAATACACAAATCTCATCACCTTTTAAATCCCTGCTCAGGACCATTTCAACAAACTCAGAAGATAACTTGGAAGAAAACATACCAAACCTCGATGCCCTCTTCTCTAAAAATGATCTTCGAGAGAAGGCAATCTGGGCCAAATTCGAGGAATTGAGGACTCTTAATAGTGAGATATATGACTTAATCCAATTGAAAGGGGAAGGAAAAAGCACGAACTCTATAATGCTCCCAACTCCTGATGAAGAAGACTACCAAAAGAAACCATATAAAGAAGAAGTTGATGTGTCATACCAAGATGAATATCAAGATCAATATCAACAAGGAAATAACAGCAACATTCCATCATCCCCAGAGAGTTATACATCACAAACATCACAAGTAGAAGTGGAGTTAAATGATAAACTGAACAGATTGGCCCATCAAGATCACACAAACAGAGACATACACAAGTTACGGACCATTGTTCAGAATACACTAGATCTGATTCAACATCCGATTGATGGCACCACTGTGAAGGATCTCAACTCTGAAACATATAAACGTTCACAAGACCTTACGAACAAACTAATAAACTTGGTGGAGAGTTATTCCACAAACCAATAAAAAATTCTCATTATGCATTCTTTATTTCATTTTATTTCGTTTTATTTACAAGACGTATTAGTATAACCCAAATATTAACCCAAAAACACAACAATAAACATCTCTATGGTAATAACATAATAAAAACCATCACACAGCCTTTGGAGCCATGGCGACAATCTTATTATAACCCTTTTCTTTCAATTCTCTGGACACAACACCAGAGATTCTAGTACCCAATGGTTCACTGTTCTTATTTATCAAAACACAAGCGTTATCATCAAATTTAATGGAGGATCCATCTGGTCTTAGTTGTGTTTGCTTGGTTCTAACGACGACAGCGTGACAAATATCACCTTTCTTGACACGGTTGGAGGCTGAAGCACCGGTGATTTGAGCATTGATAGGTCTAGCTTTTTGAATCACACAGACGATTTCATCACCAACTTTGGCGAAATTGGCAGGGTTTTTACCCAGGACCTTGATACATTCGGCCATCAGGGCACCTGAGTTGTCTATCACTTTGGTCATGGACTTTAAATACAGCATTTTCGATAAGTTTTGAACAAGTCTCCACAATGGCCTTTTTGACTTGTTCTTTGAATTAGATTTTTCAACTTTTTTGTTAATAGTGTTTAAAAGGGAACTGAATCCGGGTAAGCTAGTCACATGACTTGCACGTGACTTGTGTCCCAGAATAGAGAATTTCCTGTTTTGGGGTTATTTTTTTAATTCCGCGAATTTCGCTTAGTTTTTTTCTTTTTTTTATTTTTTTTTATTTTCGAATCGAAATCAGACAGAAAAGAAAGGAAAATAAAAAAGACTTTTAAACAAGAAAACAAGAAAACAAGAGAAAGTTGAGTTCAATTGGTATCCCTCTGCCTCTATATAAAACCGTCACACACACACACACACACACGCTCTGTTCCCCCGCCCCAGGATCTCCCTCCAGCTCTCCATCTCACACTCATAACTACTTGTACATCAAAACTGGCTCTGGCTCTTGTTTGGCTTTGCACCTTTGCAGTATTCTATTCATATCATATCCACAATCAACATACAAAACCTAGCAAGAAAAGCAACATGTTCGCTGCATACGTCCTGATCACTCTTTTAGCATTGTTCAGCAACGTGTTTGCTGATGTCTCTATCTCCAAGCCAACTAGTGGTCAAACATTTACTGCCAGTGGAGGTACTGTCACAGTTCCCATTTCATGGATCGAATCTCAAACAATTCCTAAACTGTCTCAAATTGAATCGTATAGTTTTACCATTTGCACTGGTCCAAACAATGATATTAACGGTATCAAAACTTTGAATAAAGTTGCAGCAACAGATATCACTGATGATAGTTATGATCTATCAATACCTGCTACCATTGGTGCTAATGGTAATTATTTCATTCAAATTTATGCTATTACCAAAGATGGTGGCCATTCTACTCATTACTCATATAGATTCGCTTTAAAAGGTATGACTGGTACTTTAACTCCTTCAGGATCAGATCCAAATCCTCCTTCTGCTGAAGTCAATGTTGCAAACGCTAAAACCACTTCTACCATCTCACCAGAAGAAATGTCCAAATCTATGGGCATTTATTATACTTCTCAAACCGGGAAGACCAGATATGCCCCAATGCAAACTCAACCAGGCTCAAAAGTCACTGCCACCTCTTGGACTAGAAGATTTCCAACCAGTGCTGTCATTTACTACTCTACTTTAAAGAACTCATTAAATCAAGTGTCAACCATCACACCAGGTTGGTCATACACCATTAGTTCAGCCATTAACTGGGCCACTCCAGCTCCATATCCAAGTGCCAATGGTGGTTGGTATAACCCAAGCTCAAGGGTCAAAGCTGCCTCTCTGAGCACATTGTCTTCATCTCAAGATGCATCTTCATCTAAATCATAGATTTTCTGTTATTTATTCGTTTTTGTTTTAGTTCTTGGTTCGTAATGTTATAAATATATAAAACACAAAATAGTAGTAGTCACTACAGTGTCACTACAGTGTACATCTCATAAACACCTATTCTTTATTCTTTTTTGTTTATTTTCATTTTATATTACTATTGATAGAACAACTCACTAGCCTTGTTTGAATACTTGACCAGAGCAGCAACAGCCTTTTCATTGATATTCTCACCAAAGCTCTTGACATCAATGGCCTTGACAGTTTCGTCCTCAAACACTCGGGCAATGATCTCAAACCACGTTCCAACGACAAATGGTTCCAAATCTGGTGTCGAACTCACTTTGATCTTTAAATTGTCAGAAGTAGTGGATGGTGTATATAGTTCAGCAGAATCACCAGAAAGTGACTCAACACGCCCGATTATACGCACAGGCTGAGAGCCAACATGTTGTGCAAGGAGAGAACCATCGATTCTTGGTGTTTGGTGTTCGGCCATTGTGTTTTGTATGTGTGTTTGTATGTGTTTTTGTATGTGTTTTTGCCATTTTCATTATAAAACACGAAACTTTTACACCAAAAACGCGACGCGAGAAGAAAATAATTACATAATGATTACATAACCAATATACCAATATACCAAATACTCTACAAATACTAAAAAGAAGGTACTCACTTACATAATTGAGCTATAAGAAGTTAGAACACCCGAGAATTGGATAACAAAGATCCCCAATACAGACCAGCCAATGACTTTATTGGTACTCCCACCAAAATTGACAGCACTGGCGAATAGTTGAAGACTAATCACTAATAAGAACCCTGAAGTGATGGCTATCAAAACACCAAAGATATAATCAGAGTCATTTGAATCTATCTTCTTACCTCTTAAGATCAGAAACGCAAATAGCGCACCAACAGGCTGTGAAAACCCTCCCAAGAAGAATGTGATTGTGAAAGCCTTTAATCTTGAATTAAGAGCCAAATATAACGGTAAAGTCATGCTAAAACCTTCAATGATATTATGGAGGGCCAATGATAAGAAAATGGAGAAGCCCATCTTCGGATCAGCTGTAGAAGTGGCATAAGTGATGAAACCTTCAGGGAATTTATGTAACGAAAGGGCAAGACATGTTTGTAAACCAATAGATAACAATTTGGAAATAGGTGTACTTATTCTATGATGATGATCATCCTTATGTGAGTAATGAGCATGTAAATTAGATTCAGTGGCCAATCTTAGGTTTGCAGAAGAAGGTTGCATAGATGGGAAATAACTTTCAGGTTGATCTTGAGGTGAAACAACAGTCTCCAAAGTAGTGGGTGGTTGAGTATATGCAATGATTGAGTTCTTTGAAGCTGATCTGTTCAAACTTCTGTAAAACTCCAAGTTAGAAATATCATTAGCAATCTTTTGTTGAAATTGGTCAGATGAGATACATGGAAGACCATTGCAATTGACATCATCAATGCAAATACATTCATGTTTTGGTTTCAACCTTTGTAAAAAACCAAAGATGGAGTTGATCTTTAAAGTTTTCGTTTTAGTTCCACTTGGGGTTTGAACAGTAGTTGAAATTTGTTGAGATGCTAATAATGGAGTAACTTCAGTGACATGTGAGTGATTATGTTCATGATTATCATGGTTGTGGCTGTCTTTATAAGCATGACTGTGATCGTGACTGTGGTCGTGACTGTGATCGTGTTGGTTGATAACTTGTTCTTCGTGTGTATTGTCATGATGACTTGGATCTTCATGGTGTTGATTTAAATGTCCTAGAAAGTGATCTTGATCGTGATCAGGCTCTTCAAAAGGATATGCCTCATGGTCATCATGGCCATGGGAATGGCCATGGTGTTTGAACTCTTCAGAGTCACTATCACTGGAATGACTATGGCTATGTGTTTGACTTTCCTCATCACCATGTGCACAATGAACAATACTCTCACTAGCAAAATGATGAATAAATTTGTTCATAACCTGACATAATGCGATACCAATCATGAAGTAGATCAAAATATTCAACTCAGGGATAATCTTATCGCTGATGGCATCTTCCACGTCTTCAAAATAAGATTGTGCCTTTGGAAGGAGTTTGAACAAAGCAGTAAAGATAAGGGAACCAGCTGATATACTAAACCCTGAAATCAAAAACTTTTCATTGGACTTAATGTCAAAGGTGGAGTTAGGGTTGAAGGCCTTAACCAACAGGTCCAGATATATGATTGAGGCACCGAATACGCACATGAGGGAGCTCAAGGCGGTGAGGAACCAACCTTGATAGTCCCTTAGTAGATCTGATAAGGCCATCATTGCGGTGTGTGTAAAGGGAGGTTTCAAGGGTAAAGAAAGTGCAATAGCAGACAGTGGCAGACAGTTAACAGGCAGTGAGTGGCAATTAATGTATCAAAGATCAAAGATCAAAGATCAGGAAAATATTAAGAAAAGAAGCAGCAGTCTTTTTATTTGGTCTGAGTGGGTTGAAGACAATTATAACTTCCAAGGTTGAATTTATTTCTGTCAAAAACTAAAAAACGGCAACAAACACAAAAAGCTTCTGACACATAAAAGTTGACAACTTTGTATATTTGCCTATTGAATATATTAAATATTATTACTATATCAGACTCTATCAGACTCTATCAATGAACAGTCCATTCCCATCTTAGAGCTTTGCCGTAACTACAAAAGATGGTTCAACCTCTGAAATCTTTGATTAGTTTGGTTTATCATTTGTTCATATCAATTCCTTATCTATTCAAGATCAATTCCATGGGTTGTACGTCATTCCACGGTTCTCGCATTCGGTTCATCTTATCGATACAAAGGAATAAAGGACATCAACTGTCAGAAACACAGGTACATTGCACGTGTAAGTTAAAAGTCTAAATTAGATATAAAGGCATATAAGTGTGTACAGTAGTATACTATCTCTAAAGAATTGAAATAAAAAAACATAAAATCGATAAAATCGACAAGTGTCGGATCATGTTAGGACCAATATCAAAGCCCAATTATAGTTATTAAGTTGAAGTAAAGATTGAGCTCCCGAATCTATTTTCTTATAGACAAACAATCACTAACGATTACGGGTATTCAACGAAGAGCTGCTTTTCCTTCTGGTCCTGTTCTCTGTGGCACCATACCTTTCAACAAAGGAGGATCTTCTGGATGATTCCAAATCACTTCCAACGTCTTCTGGATCTTCATGGATCCTTAGCAAGAAGGCCAGGATAACACTGAGTGACACAAGCCCCAAAACCAAACAAAACACAAACTTTGGTAAATATTCAACTGTTTGGGCATAAACATTCAGGAATAATGAAGGAACAATCATGATAAGCAAGTTTTTAATCAGGGCAATACCACCATAAACTTCACCAATTTTAGTCTCTGGAACATACTTGGTGACCGAGGCTTGAACAGATGGGATAACAAGAGCACCAAGAGCGCCAAACACACTGGAAACAAGCATTTCATATTTATTATGAGCCAAGAGGATAATCAAAGGACTTAAGGATTCAAACATGGTACCAACAACAATTAAAGACCAATCGACTTGATCCAAAGATTTGTTTCTTGTGGTCAAATGCTTTCTCATAAAATATAATAAGGATGGAGCAATCAAATACATAACAATGGTTTTGGAAAACCCTGAGGATGAAATATAGTAACCAATGAACTCTGGCGTTGCGTGGAAGGCATAACGAACGTATAATACCAACACAGGACCAATTGAGTTACTAGAAAGCAAGATGATGGCCTCTATCGAGATCAGGAGAAGGATATTATAACGTGGTATGTAACCAAGGGATTTATGTTTTGGAACCCATAGGGTCTTCAAAGGTGAAAACAAGTTCAATAAATGGCCCATTGAAGAGTCCTTAAAGTTTGATCTTGTAGAGGCGAAAGAAGCCTTTCGTTTCAAATGAACAGACTGAGATTGTCTTCTAAGCATCTTTGGTCTTGATTCATAGATGAAGAAAAAAACAATCACCAAGAACACTCCAGAAAGAAACAAATTAGTGTACAAGGTGGAAAACACATTCTTATTGTATCTCAAGATCAAACTACCAATCAATGGACCAAACCCAAACCCGGCATATAAAGCACCATTAGAAAAACCTAACAGCATGACTCTTTCTTCAGGATCAGCAACATCAGTGATAAAACTGTTGGCAACCGACAACACACCAATTATACCACCACATAGATTTTCGAAAGCAGTAAGGATAATGAACCAAGATTTATGATATGGAGTGGAAGGCATGAACAAGTAGGTTGAAAACGCA
Organism: Taiozyma bovis; assembly: GCA_003707945.3. Classification (NCBI taxonomy): domain Eukaryota; kingdom Fungi; phylum Ascomycota; class Saccharomycetes; order Phaffomycetales; family Wickerhamomycetaceae; genus Taiozyma; species Taiozyma bovis. Next base: position 210,637 of record PPMH03000015.1, on the reverse strand, counting down.
GTACCAATGATCTTCACAATGGCAATGGTCAACAGGATTGGTCTTCTACCGTATCTATCGGATAATTCACCAACTTTGCCACTGACCAAAGAGGAAACAAGACCAGAGGTAAACATCAAGGCAGATTGTAACTGTGAGGCCAATTCTTGCACTTTTGGATCGTCACAGGTGTTGATTTCAACAATGTCACCAGCACTACGACATATGACATCTAGCAGCAGCACGATCTGGGAGCTAAGGGAGACAGCGATGGATAAAAAGTAGATCAACACGGCAAAATACAAGATGTAGACATTGGGCTTCTGGTGCCACAGCATGGTCTTGTGCAAGGTTCTTTGCTCCAGCAAGTGCCTTAGACCCTCGTCGTCTTCCAGTGGATCTTCGACAAGTGCATTCTCTAGGATCTCGTTGGTGGCCTCAGTGATGATGGTGTCTGGATCCAAAAGAGGTCTTGTCTCCTCGATGGAGACTCCCTTGGACATTGCTTTTGTGATATTGCAACGGTTAACAGTGAGTTGTTAACAGTGAGTCGTTAACAGGAAGTAGAAGAGCACAGGTGTTAACTAATCAATGGTAGTTGAAGCAGGGAATCCGAGCAATCTATGGTAGATATAGCAGATATGTGGCTCCTTTGTTATTTAATTTGCTTCATTTATCATCTGGAATTTGGTATCTAACAAAAATTCGCAAATCCCCAGCAAATCCGGTAAACCCGAATTATCGCCGTGCCGAATAAAAGATTGTAAAGATTGTAAGGAAAGTGAACAGTGAACAGTGAACAGTGGAAGATAAGCACAGTCTGTATGAGTAAACATTGTTCCCATATTGAGTGTTCACTCTTTGTTGTTGTCAGCCATCATTTGTAAATCAAGTCACGTGCATTATCACGTGCTTTATCACGTGCCTAATTAGTGTGCGCCTACCGCCCCTTTTCCCATTTATCGATCTCAAAGCTTTCCATTCAAAGCAGGTCTATTAACCATACAAAAAACGTGTTTAAAGTGCTAATTGCCACCCGCAGAGCCCTCGCTAATGTCTTACTACCAGTACCAGCAGCCACCTGTGCAGGCAATGGCCCAGCATCAGTCACAGGTAGGCGTTCGGGACGACCAATTGTCCTTCTTAAGCCCACAGGACCAACAACGCTTCCAACAATTATTTCAAAATGCCACAAATGATATATCCATCTCTCCTGAGGCCGCTAGAAGTATCCTTCTGAAGTCACAATTATCACCGCATCATCTTGCTAGAATCTGGGAATTGTCTGATATCAACAAGACTGGTGATTTGTTGTTTCCTGAGTTCGCATTGGCTTTACACTTGTGCAACTTGGTCTTAAGAGGTGGAGAACTCCCATATCAACTGGATTCTCAGGTCAAAGATGAGGTCTCCCGTTATGTAGACAAGATCAACTTCAACATCCCAGAGGACTCAACACAAACTGCTCCACAGCACGAATTGAGACCATCAACAACAAATGACATCTTGGAAACACAGCCTGTTGCTTCCGAGATCTTGAACCATTCAAGTCTACAAAGTCAACCTACGGGCTATGGTTTCCAAACTCCAGTTGATTCAGGTTTCAATCCTGGACAGTTCTTTCAAACTGAGCCACCTCATCAACAGCAACAGCAACAGCAACAACCACAATCACAGTTTTTGAACTATCAACCAACTGGAGCACAGCTGTTCAGTCAACCTCCACAAAACAATAGCCAGTCAGCCCAGTTTAATCAACGACCATTGAATAACCATCAAACAGGTTACGTTCCTCAGCAACAGCTTCAACAGGCCCAGCCAACTGATTTCAACTTTCAACAGTCAAACCCACAAACAAGCTCTTTTGGTCAACAACCATTGAACTTTCAGTCCACTGGCTTTGCATCATCAACTCAACCACTACAACCATCATCAACACAAGCCCAACAACAAGAGACAAATACTCAGCCATTGAACACACAAACCTCTGGCTATAATAACCAATTGAGTTTCTCCACACAGCCATTAAACAATCAAACCACCGGTTTCGGTCAGCAGTCTCAAGCACAATCACAGCCATCACAGCCATTAAACCAGCAAGCCACCGGCTTCCAAACACAAACATTGAATATTCAAACCACCGGTTATCAATCCCAAATGAATCCTCAAGCCACTGGTCCTGCCCACCTGAATAACCAAGCTACAAGTGGTCAACCATTAACTCAGCAACCAACTGGTTTAGTTCCTTTGAATCATCAAATCACCGGCAGTAATGGCCTAAAGCAACAACCAACAGGTCTGATCCCAATTCCAACAGGTGGGAAGATCCCAACACAACAAACAGGTGGGTTACAACAACAACCAACTGGTCTAATCCCATTACCTCGACAAACTACCGGTGCAGCTGGAGAATCTGTTCCATTGAAACCCGGGAATACGGGTGGTGCTCCATTACAGAACCCTTCTGTTAACTTGGTTCCATTACACTCTGTTTCCACTGGTGGTGCTTCATTGCAAAATCCTCCTGCTAATTTGGTCCCATTACAATCCATTGCTACTGGTGGTGTACCATTACAATCTCAGCGTACTGGATTTGGTCAATTCGAACCACTGAGAGCTCAAAAAACCGGTGTTGGCCAGAATAGTTTCTTCTTGACCAATTTAGTTGGGCAACAGGCACAACCAGCATCAATTGCCCAACAACAATGGACCAATTCGTTGACTTATACTCAAGAAAGCATCACTCCACAAGAGAAACAACTGTTTAATAAGATTTTTGAAAACTATGATACTCAAAAGAAAGGTTTATTAAACGCAGATGTCAGTGCCGAAATCTTTAGAAAGTCCGGTTTGAACAGAGAAGATTTGGAAAAAGTCTGGGATTTGGTGACTAGACCAAACCAGACCCATTTGGACAAAGAATCTTTCCAGACTGGTATGTGGCTAGTTTACAAGAGATTGAACGGCTGGGACCTACCTGAGAGATTACCAGAGTCTTTGATTCCATCTTCTTTGAAGATCTTGGATGATGTTAAAAACAAGTTGAAAACAGGCACTAATGTCAAAGCTGTCAAGAAGTCAAGCAATTCCAGAATGGATGGTTCAAGATTCAAGAATAATGATGAAGAACTGATTACTTCAAATGCCAGACATAGAAGGCGTCAAAAACCAGAACCAAAGAGTTATGAAACTGGCGAAAAGTTGACTATTGATGAATTAAAGAAAAAGATTTGGGAAAAGAAGATTTTATTTGAAGCCCTACAGGCTGATGAGGAGAAGATCCATCAGGATCATAAAGTTGGTGAGATTTCAGATTTGCAGAAGATTGAAGAACTGAAAAGACAGATCCGACAATTACCACCTTCCTCTTCATTAAACAACAATGAAAAATCTCAACTCAAGGTCAAATTCAACAACTTGACATCCAAAGTTCCTGTCTTGATTGCTCAAATCTCACAATCTGAAAACAAGATAACACAATTGAAATTGGAACTATATAAGATCAAGAATCCATCTTCAATCATTGGTACTGGTCCAAATGGTGAGATAACAGAAGGTGACATCCGTAAAGCGAAGTCCAAGGCCTTACTAGCTGCTAAAATGGCCAAACTGACGGGTAGACAATTGGATCCATCTGTTTCCGATGCTTCTGCTGAACAAAATAAGTTGACAGAAGAGATCATCAAGATTAGAGAAGGAAGTCAGAAAAATCAAAAGAAAATTATTGATGTTGAAGAATCAATCAAGGAGATTTCAAATAACATAATTTCTGGGTTAAAAGACTCAACCAATGAAGATTATAAGAAATGGGAATTGGGTATTGGCGTTCAACCTGAAATCCAGGCAATTATCAAGACTTTCAGAGTCAATGATTTGTCTAACAAGTTCACAAGAGACTTGACACTTGGTCCATCATCTCCCTCACCATCGCCTATGCCACTGGCCACTACTCCTTCATTTTCTTCAGCTACTCCATTGACTTCACCACCACAAACTGTATCACCACAAGTCCAAGTCTCATCATCAAGTCCACAATTACAAACTACCCAAAATGGCTCACGTGTATCATCAAGTTCATCCACTGCATCTCCTAGACAAACTTTTCAATCTGCAGAAGAGAGAAGAGCTTTCATCAAAGAACAGGCACGTAAGAAAATGGAAGAACGAATGGCAAAGTTTGGAATCAGGAAGTCATCAGGCTCACCGTCGCCTGCTCCATCATCTCCAAAGCCTGTTAGTCCTGCTGTTGCTCAAATTCCAACTCCAGTTCCAACTTCAGCTCCAGCTCCACAACCTGTTGAACAGTCGTCACCACCATCACAAGCTGCAACTGAAGATTCGGACTCTTCAGATGATGATGATGAAGAAGAATTCCAAAGAATGGAAGAAATTAGAAGACTGAAAAGGCAAGAGCGTGATGCAAGACTATCGCAATTAGAAAGCACTTCTGAACCACGACCACAGGAACAAACCAATATTGAGTTCCATGATTCCAACCCATTTGCCAAAAGATGAAAAAATCTCTTAAAAATTTTACATGTTTTATTTAGATCATACAATAATATCATAAGCAGTGTAGTAGTAACTTCTATTAATATTCTCAACTTTTAAATTTCATTATATATACAGCGTGTTAAATGTTCAACTAGTCTTCACTTTTTTAATTTGTTCAACATCGTGATATTCAACATTCTTCAACAAGATATTTGACACAATTTCCAAAATCAACATAAATAAACTTGACAAGATCGCAAGGACATAATTCGAAATCGTGACTCCGATATCTAACCAACTACCCTCAGTCTTCAACAAGTAAAAGAAGTTCAATGATAGGATATCACTGGTTGAGATGATCAAAGTGGAAATAGTATACTTCTTGATCCCCAACTTGGTGTTCAACACACCCAAGGCAGTGGCCAATAACACATATGGGATCATTAGTTTGATTATGAGAAGAGCACCCATTGGGAATGGGTCAAAGACAGGTAATAATCTGACAACTGATTCTAATGAGAATGAGGAAATTGAAGCAACGTTACCAGTACCGAAGAAACAGACTTGTAGGTTGAAGAACCCAGTCACTGAGACACGGAGCAGTTGGATGTAATTTGATGATTTGTGTAAGTTGAAAAGACGTGTTTCAATATTGATCCATTGTAATAATAACAATGAAAAATTCAAGTAAAAAAATGATTCGAATGAGATGGTCAAAATTATGAACGTTGGGGCAAAAGTCAAAAAGATAATCAATAATCTAATTTGATAATTGTTATGAGGATGTAAATAATGTAGACCAGGCAGGACAAACAATGATGTTAAAACGGTGAACCAGCCCAAATATTGTGAGATTTCTGGAAGACCTTCTCTAGCTTGAATGGATTTCACTGAATGGTTAGTGATCAGGACAATCAAGCCAATAAAAGCAATTTGGAAGGAGATTAAAGTCTTTGTATAATCAGAAATGGCACCAAATGCAGGTATATTGGAGTTTTTAAGAACTCGAGAGTATGCAAATAGGGCAAAAAGGATAATCAAAATACCAGAAACATTGATTTGGTTCAAATCTTCAATCTTAACAGCATCAAAGAGTGTGTAACTGGACATACCAATACAAGTGAAGAACCATAAAGCAACAGTAGTCAAGTCGATCCCCAGGGCTAACGGATAGATACCAAGTGCAAAAAACAACACTGTGAAGATGAATCTTTGAAAGAACCCATACACGATGCATTCAAAGACGGCGATGATGGATAGTAAAGCAATACCAACTTTGTAGTTGTCAATATCACGAAAGAAAACACTGATACCATTCTTCAAGTTCAATGAATTGGACAAGATTTGGGACCAGAATAACAATGGGAATAATAAGTATAAGTAGTAGTTCAAAGGTGATTTCTGGTACCATAAAACATAGTTCAGAACACCACCAATGGTGAAGAAAGTGGCCAAGTTTAAAATCCCTGGTTTATCACTTGTTGTTGAGTCCAAGATAAACAGTTTCAAAAAGATGATAAATGACCAAGTAATCCAACCGACGAACCCCAATGTGACAATGGTACGTAAGAACAGCCAGTTATATGTGGTTAGATAGTATAATCCATCCAGAGTAGTTTGAATCAAATCTTCGGTTAATTTAATGGCTTTGAGTTCAAGATCATGGTCATTCTTCTTTGAAATTTGCGTAATAAGATCCTCAATTTCTTTCTTGTATTGATCAATGGTCTTTTCAGTGAATTCATGGTAAGGTTTGAAAAAGAATTGATTTTGAGCCATTTCAACTTCCTTAACCAAGTATTGTTCCAAAATACACAAGGCATTCTTGTACAAGGCATCTAATTTTTCATCATGCGGAGCATTGATGAAATCCAAGGGTAATTCACCAACAGAGTTGACAGGGTAGTTAACACCGATCAAGTAGGACATCAATGAGGCAATATCAGCTTGTTTAACGTCATGTCTGGCAATTGAAGCCAAATCCCAACCTTGTGTATAATTGTCAAAGACAGGTATATCGTTATAAATGGGTTTATTAATCCCAGCACCCCAAGCGACTAAGGGAGTTCTTGTGTTATTTGGATGACCATCACCATGGGAACCAAAGGCAGACATACCGTGATCAGCAGTGAAAATGAAAGCGGTGTCATCATCTTTGAAGAAATCCTTGACTCTCTTGGTCAATTTTTCAACTTGTTGGTCAACATACTTGACATTATCATAATACTCAGCAGAATATGGTCTAAACCCATGACCAGCAGTGTCACATCCTAATAAATGTAAGAAGAAAACAGTCTGATCTTGATGGATTTGTTCATTTAATTGGGCATCAGTGGTGGAATTATCAAATAATTCATAAAGATGCTTGAAAACATATGCATCCAACTCAATTGAACTTGAAGTGAAATCTTCAAACTCATGACCATACATCCATGTGTCAATTCTTTCAGGATCTGAAGCACCTTGAGAAAACATTGGTAAGATATCTGGGGAACCAAATGAATAAGTATGTCTAGTCTGATTCAATACCGAATCGAAATCCACGGGGTTCTCTTTCCATCCTTTCGTCACAGCACTGACATCTTCATAGAAGCCTGCGATCATGGCAACATGCCCCGGTCTAGATTCGGTTGGCATCCTAGTATGTGAGATACCATAAGTACCTTGATTGAGGACGATATTCCTTATGAATGGTGCCAGATGGCCAGTTTCACCGGTGGTTGGATGTGTGATGGTGTCAAATGTGGTGTCAGCTCTCAGCCCGTCGCCAACAATGAGGAAAAGACGCTTTGCTGGCGGGTTAGTAGTGGCAAGATGGCCCTGCATGCCATGAACCAAGGGCGACACAAAGTAGATATCAAAGATGGACCAAAGGTAGACCGCATGGAACAGGACACCAACGATAAGCAGGAGAACACGGATGTTCCCAATTCTGGTCATTGTGGCCATTTTTTAAAGGGATTGCAGTGGCAAGGAAACAGAACAATTGGGACTTTAATGGTTATTTGGCCTTTGTTGATATTTTTACTGTACTAATTTGTATAGAACGTTTTCGCGGTTTCCGCGTAATCCGCGAAGTTTACCCGGTGTTGAGAGTATATACATTATATACATGAACATAAACAGGCTCATTTTAACTGAGATCGAGGATCAGTGTGGATAAGAACAGTATTAGGTCTCTACAAACACGCTAAAATAAAGGTTCTTTTGTATTGTCATCACAGGTGTGTGTTCATCTCAAATCGGAATAATCCTTCAAGATACCAGCCATATGGGTATTGGTAATCTTCCCTCTTCTTTGCTTTCTCTTCTTGATCTGCGAGTTGTTGTCGTCCTTCTTGATAGTGGCTGGGTCGACACTGGCAGGTTTCAGACCTAATTTATTCAACTTACCAGGCAATTCTGAACGTTCAGGTAATTTCACATTCAACCAAATCCTAACAAATTCTTCATCAATCGCACCCAATTCACCACCAACGTTGGCCCATACCAGTCTTGGATGGTTATCCTTCTTGGTACGTAGGACAAGAATCTTATCCTCTTGTTCTAATTCATTAATGGCATCCAAACAACCATTCCAACCGTCTTTTAATTCCTTTACTGAGATCCCTCTAAATGTTGCTTGGGATCTCAAAAATACAAGAAGATCATCCTTGGTCTTTATATTATGAATCGACACGTATTCCAAAGTGCTATCCTTCTCATGATATTTGATCTTGTCCAGGTTCTTGACCAAAGAGATCAACTTGCTGTTTTGTGTGTCATTATTGATGTTCAAGTAAGATAATAGGGCATCAACTTTTACTGGAGCGTCTCTATCTTTAATATACTCCACAGCCAACAGCAACTTGGTCGATAGATGGGACCCCGTTGTATCGTAGGCAGGCTTCTTTGGTTTGTAGTCATCATCAAAATCATCCTCATCAGTAGCCGTTCTCTTGCTACTAGTGACACTATTGGCTGATTTAATTGATGGCGAGCTTACTGGAGACACTGTCTTTTTGATACTGGAGAGCACTGGAGCGGTCTTGACCTTGTTTCTGAAGGCGTTCAAGTTAGCCAGCAGAGGGTTGGACATTGGTGGATGAACAGTGAATGAGCAGTGAATGAGCAGTGAATGAACAGTGAACAAGTGACTGTTCTTCTGTTCTTCTCATCTTTTTATCTTTTTATCTCTTTAATTCTTTAATTCTTTAATTTATTCTTCTCTGATTTATAACGGTAGGCGCAACACTTTTCTCCCAAATATAAAAAAAAAATTTCAATTCAAATTTCATTTTCTTTCTTTATTTATTTCTTTAACAACCAAAAATTACACTAATTTTGACAGAGAAGTTGGGGTTTTCATCTTCAGTGACTTTCCACACTGAATGCGCCCTTGTCAAACTTACAAACTTCATTTTGGGAGAAAAAAGCTTTGTTATGTTGACTCATAACACTCATCTTTAAAACCATCGCTGTTCGAGGTTGGCCGTTGGTTCTTCCAAGTCCGTGCCTGACCCATGAAACGGTGATGACCTAGAGAATGGGACATTTGTTTAGAACAATCCATTTAACTGGAAAATGGAAACTTATTGTAGAAACAATATAATATACTTATACCTTCTCTCTGCCTATATGCCTCTATGATTACATAATCATATTGCTTTTCCTGATCATATATAAAAAGTTGAGTACCAGATACCATAGATACCAACATAAGATAACTCTTATTTATAATGTCCAAAGCCCCCAAACCACTCTCAAGACTCTTCTCCAGTGTATCTTCAGTGCTCGCGAAGAAGAACACATCAAAAGATCTATCGAAATCAGACATCTCCAAGGCTATAAACTTACTTAATTCCAAATTATCATTGTTTAAGGATGACTATATAAGTGAAGCAGATAGAAATAACTACATCAATCAATTCACAAGTGCCCTGAACCAAGATCTGAAAGACACCAAGGATGTTAAAACCCATTTTGACCGTTCTATCTTTGGTTTAACTAATTTGTTGATCTTGAATTCTCAGAGTAATAATGTTGGTATTGATTTCACAAACTCCCTACAGGTCAAGAATCATATTGTTAAGAATAAGAATCATGAACAAGAACTGCTTAAGACTTTTGAAATGATGCTACATAATGATGCTATGACCCTTGGGAACTTTAGACTGTTGATATTGGAATTAAAGAGACCTCAAAGCTTGAAACAGATGCTTGAAAGTTTAGAGTTCTACAAAGAATATGAAGTTTTCAAGATCCTGATCACTACAAGGGCATTGATGTTAAAAGACTTATCATTGGCTGTCTCATTATATGATTCCAATATTGGAAACTGGTTGGCTTTGAAACATGACCCGAATTCAATCATTAATCAATCACGAATGTTGGAAAAATCATTATACCAAGTCATTCATAAACTTAAACAAGATATTTTCATCGTATTAAAAGACCCAATCACTCCAGGACAATACATCACAATAATTGAATCTTTACCACGTCAAGTCCAAGTGTTGAAAAAACCAGATGGACTAACTTCAATTCAAGAACTTTTTGTTAAGTTTATGAAATATCTAACGAGTAAACCAAAAGCTTCCCAATCATTAAAGAAACTGATTAAACTCAGTGTTGATAACAAGATTTACAAACCAGATACATTCACAAATCCGGACTCTTCAATTTTCAGATTCAGATTCATAAATGGACTGACAGATCTTTCAGAAGAACTAATACAAGTTTACAAAGATAAGGAACTACTACAACTACATAAAGAACTAACCAAAGATGACCAGGTCATTCACAATGAAAATATCGTGTTGAAGTTCGTCTAATGATACATTCTTTTGTTTATCGCATACTCATGAAATTACGAATTAATATATGTCAATACCATACTGATCACTGATCTCAAAACAAAAAATGAATCAATACAATTAATATACAAGGTTTTATAAATGACTTGTTCCCCTGTTCTCCTTCTCCAATGCAAACCCTTCCTCTCTCTCTCTCTCTCTCTCTCTCTCTCTCTCTAATTCTTTTCCTTCTTAACCTTCTTTTCCTTCTTCTCTTTCTTCTCTTGTTTGTCCTTCTTTTCCTTCTTTTCTTTCTTTTCCTTCTTTTCTTTCTTCTTCTCTTTCTTATCTTCAATCATCACATCACCATCGTGATCCACTTTGATTTTCTTCTTTAAAGGTTGATCCTCCACTTCAACATCACTCGTAACATCTTCTTCGGTTTTATCATAACCAGTAGCGAAATGTTGAGGTTTTAAACCTTTGACAACTTGAACATCTTTTCTTGGAGTGGTGACTTTCTCAAAATTTATATTAGGAATCTCGACATTCTCAATAACGTTATAAAATCTCTTAATCTCCAACTTCTTATTAAACTTCCCATGAGTCTTAGATGATGTGATTAATGAATATTTGGAACCAGTGGAATTGGTTAAATCAGAACCAGTTATATCTTCCTTTATGACATATTTCTTTTCTTTATTTGAAAATTTTGAGGATTTTTCCAATGGATTGAATGAGATAGGCAGTTTCTTAACATCTTTGAAATCAAAGTTCTTTGGAGCTTTGATTAACCATATTTCTTTACCTTCTAGATCTTTTGGAAATTTAGGCAGGTCTTCTAATTTTTGATAACCTTTTGGAGGTTGATATCTGAATTAATGTTAGTAATGAAACCTCAGTATCATTTTCAAGTATCAAAAACACTTACAGAACTTCTTCATCTGAATCTGAACCTGAATCGGACACGTATTCTTTAGATAGAGACATCCTGAGGCCTCAACTTTGGATATGATTACAGATTAATGAGATTAATGTCCCATAGAAATTGCTAAAAGTTTTTCAGTTTTTTTTTTTGGCTATATGCGATGAGCCCTAGACTTCCCAATGTGGAAATTGAAAATGATGTTGATAAAGAAATTTTACTCATAAAGGATAAACAAAATTAAAAACAAAAGTTAAGCAGTATACAGTATACACACAATGATCTAAGCCTTTTGAGCCTTCTTGGAGGACTTGTTATCCTTTTCAGCTTTACCTTCGATGACGTCTTGAACAGCATAGTTCTTAACGGTGTTTCTAATGAACCAATCAGCAAATTTTCTAGCATTCTTGGTTTCTTTAACATGAACCAAAGTCTTACCTTCATCATTGGTTAATGAGATATCTAGATCATAAACTTGCACTTGTTCACCTTTTAATAATTCACCATCAATCCATTTCAATTGTTTGTTGTTCAATTTATAAGTCAACAAGATTGAATTCAATTTAGATTCTTCAATGTCTAATAGTTTAGCAAGTTTGGTTAGTTCTAGTTTGGAGTATAATGATAGGTATGATTTCAAAGTTGGGACAAAGACCGAGTTTTTAACTCTTAGCATAAAGATCTTTAGATGTAAGTTTAATGGATCAGTGACTTGACCTGGAGATGGGATTGAAGTGGAAATAAATTTTGGAGAACCGAATCTGAATAATTCTTCATAAACAGGAATGGCTTCTTCACCTCCTCTTTGGATCTTGATTAGCTTATCACTGAATTTTTCCTTGATACCTTGATGTAAAGTATCATCTAGTCTAATTGGAGCTAAACCAACCAAGATGGTTAATAAGGCGTACATTTGTTCAGATTTCTTGGTGACAACGTCATATTGACCTGATTTGTTGATTTTCTTGGTTCTGGAAATGTATAGTAAGACATGAGAGAAAATTCTGATAGCATCTGAATATCTGTGTAACATCAAATAACAAAAACCAACATAGTAATAAGTGGTGAAATGAGCACCTGGGATTCTAGTGAAGAAGGCCTTCTTGTCTAATTCGATATATTCCATGGATTTCAAAGCCAAGGTGAAGTCACCTAATAGGGTATGAATTCTTAACAAACCAATAATGGAGAAATAACCCAAGTTTCTGTATAATGGTAATGAACCGTATTCACCAGCGATTTCGGTGTTGATGTTTTGGTAGTTGGTTTCGTTTAGTTTCTGATCTTTCAATTGTTCAACAATGTTGGAGCGACCAATTAGGGAATATAGAGCGTTCAACACTGAGTATGCACTCCAAACTTCATTACGTTCTTGAACATAATTCAATTCAAGTGGATCTGATTTTTCCTTGTTTAGAATTAATTTTGATCTGTAGATGGAGAATTGGTTAAATTGGTAGATGAATTCATCAATGATTTCCCATAGCCATTTGTTTGGTAATTCAAAAGTAACTGGACCATCCCCGTTGTTTAATAACAAGTTGAACAAATTACAGTAGTTGTTGTAAGAACCGGTTCTGTGTTCCAAAGTTGGGTTTAGTCTGGCGTAGATGTGTCTGTAGTAGACTTCGGAATATAGCACTAGGAAGATTTGGTCATTGTTGACTAATGGGGCAACTTCATTGACTGGATCAGGCCAAGCTGAGTTCTTGAAGTAAGTTTCTGTTAATTTGTTGAATGAGTTTTCGTAACAACCATGTAATTCATACACGTTGTTTTCCAAGTAGGCCTTATAGAAAGTTTGGATAAATTGAACAACTGGTTCAGGAATACCTTGTGACTCAGCCATTTTTCTTGCGTGATAGTTGAAATGGAATCAAAGACTCTTTCGCTTAAAGTTGGTTTTTACTTGAAGTTTTTTTTTTTAGCTTGGGAATTTAATGGAGGGAAACTCCCCGATTTGGAAATATACTGTTTCAGGGTCTAAACATGTAAAGTTCCTTATGATGTGTTTTCCGAATGTTTCTTTGTAGAAAACTTTCCTTAACAGTATGGTATTCTATCGATTCTATCGATTCTATCCAAACATTGCTACTTCTCCAAGGGGAGATTTCTATCACCAGAAACTCTTCTTCGTCTGGTAAGGCCACTAAGCAGTATAGTCTATTGTTCATTTACAAACAAAAAAAGTACCAAACCCAGATCTCTAAGCCAACAACCAAAAACGCCTCGGTCACGTTACATACCTAACTCCCAGAGCACACAGGCCACTTACATATTCAAACGTACTACTCTTGAACTGAACCGAAAATCCCAAGAAATCCGATAAATCCATCAACCATCAACATCATCATCAACATCCTCAACCACATCTCTAAACCACAATCGCATCAGCATTACAGTCATGTTTCATTTAGCCAAAGGTCTCTACGACAATTGGAACAAGAAAGAAGGTATGCCTCTTTCCAATGCCCTCTGAATTCTCAGATCAACTAACAGAACAAAACAGAATACGCAGTGCTTATCCTCGGCCTAGATAACGCAGGCAAGACCACATTACTAGAAAAGGTCAAATCCATCTTCACACCAGACGCAAAGATCATCCCTGTGAATCGCATCACTACAACTGTAGGACAGAATGTTGCTACGATTCCTATGGGGAAATCATTGTTGAAATTTTGGGATATTGGTGGACAAGAATCCCTAAGAGTTCTATGGACCGAATACTACGACCATTGTCATGGGATAATATTCGTTGTTGATTCTTCAGACAGGGCCAGAATTGAAGAATGTCAAAGGACTTTGTTAAGTATAGTGCAAGATGAAACGATCCTAGAGAGTATACCCATCTTGATGTTGGCTAACAAACAAGACGTACCTGATCATATGGAAGTTGAGGATATTAAAGAGATCTTTAACAGAATCGCTGAGCATCTGAGCGCAAGAGACTCAAGAGTTCTTCCTATCAGTGCCATTACAGGTGATGGCGTGAAAGACTCTGTCGAATGGCTACACACCAGAATCATCAGAAACAAACAAAACAAACCACCAAAGTATAAGTGATCTAGAACCTTTACGCTTACAACATGATCCAATTTATCATTATCAATGTGTATCGTAGTATCTGAAAAAGCAAATAATAGTAAAACAATAAAACAGTAGTGCGCCTTAACTCCTTATAAATCACAAATCGTTTGTAACTTTTTTTTTTTGGTTTCAATATTTTCTTTTTGAGTAAGTTGGTTATGATTGAAAGCATAGGATGGGGAAACGTGGAATACATAGTAGTTTATTTGGAAAAGCAAAAGAAAAGATGTAGCAACAGTGTTCCTCGGGTGACCTTAGTGGGGGTTGCCTTGAAGGTAATTAATAGTTCATACCGACTCTCCTTCTCAATCTCTCAGCATCGGAGATCTCCACTTCAGGTTCAGGTTCGATATCATGTTCGAAATAATCCTTGAACTGTTGGTTGTTAAAATTATGAGCCCAGTTTAAGTTTCTCAACATTCCCGAATTTGTCAATTTGATATCTTGTAACTCTTCAATAGAGTTGGAAGAGTCTCTAAACCGTTTCAAGACTTTATAATTCAACCATGAGATGGAACCAAGATTCAAATACTTCAAATGTACTAATTTGGCCAATTCAATCATTACATCTGATTCATGCAACTTAACCAACTGATCATGGGAGTCTCTCATGTTCATATAAACATTGGAATCCGAAAGATGATGGGCACGATTTCTCTCAATGACACTCTTGCTATCCAAATTTTGATTCTCAGGCAGAACGTCTTCAACTAATGAACTGAAAGTTCTTCGATGAGCTTGTTCATCATAATATTGGATCTTGAAATCACTGGATAGCGATATTCCTTCCAAGTTCAATGACTGTATGTTTGGACATAGTTGAATGAAGTAAAAAATGTATCCGATTGGGATATCCCTTGAAGACGAATATTTCAATAGAAACTTGTTGGTGTATGGATGATCCACAGCAAACGGTTGGTTCTTTGGGTCTCTCAACCCAGCGAAACGAATTCTTCTCTCACTAGCTTTGACTCCAATGACAGGTTTGCTTTCTTGTTGGATAGTCTTCTTCAACATGGCAGCACTTGATGTGGTCTTTCTTGTGAATTTGAACAGCTTAGCCAATTTTTTGAACTTGATTGCTAGTTCATCACCATGTTTAACCTTCTTGAAGATCTTTAACCTCATTGTTGTAACTGTGGAGATGGAATCAACACTAGCCACAGATTTTGATTTGGACATGTTATAAGAATTTAACAATGTTGACCCGTATAGTGGATCATCACGGTATTTCCAGTCTCTCCAGGAAGCATATGAATAGTCCAAATACAAATTCTCGTCGTTTGAATGGATCGAACCTTCTTCATCTTGAACTTTTTCAACGTATTCTTCGTCAATGATCAAACCAGGGGTCAATTTGGATAAATCTAGATCAATGATCATTTCGCCATTGTGTGGGTTCTCTCTAAGACTTGATACAAGTTGCGCCACCCTGTAAGTGGATGTCAAGCGCGGTCTGGAGTAGATCACAGACTTTGCAGCTTTGTAGAACCCTCTGCTAACATAGAGGCAGTTTACCAAGGTGTTGTAATCGTCAGCGTATTCCACAATCATGCCTAGCACCTCCAGCGGCAAGTTGTGGACAGTGGTGGCGGAGTAGTTCAAGCCTGCGAGCTTCTTCTCTATGAACTTCTTGACCTTGTTATCCTGGCCCAGTAGCGATCTGTAGTTGAACTTGGGCTTCTTCAGCTGGGAACTGCTGTCGACCTCTGCTAGCAAGCTTGGTGTGAACTCGCCATCATCCAGGCTCCTCTTGGACTTGAGCGAAGCCTGCGAGTGCTCAGACTCGTGCCTGAGCAGTGGCGCTGACCTGTACTTCTCAGCCATGAGCGAGCTGGAGCAAGAGACGGCTGATCTCGAGTGAGAAGGGATCACGGAATGGCCATAGTGGTTGTAGTGAGAGTTGACGATATAGATGTCGCTGTAGGGTACAGAGTAAGGGCTGGAGCGGGGCTGGAGAGCGGCCATGAGCAGGGGCAACCTGTGTCACTGGATTCTGGCTTTGTTTCTGGCTTTGTTTCTGACCCTTTATTGCCGTTCGTTTCAGATGGTGGCGATATGTGGTAAATTCTCCTATTTCTGGTAAGTTGGCGTGAGACTCTGAGGGCGATCGATCTGGTGAGCGGCGGGGCGGCAGGGCGGCGGTTCACGGTTCACGATTGGGAGTATTTAGAGGCAAGTTTAGAGTTCCTGAGAATCACTTGAAGGGTCTTAGCCGCTATGGGAGACTTCTCGCTCTTGTGGCCAGAGACTGAGTTTTTTAGTGGCTCTTGCTCTATTCTTAAAGCATAAAATCTTGTCTTTTCCACATTTTCATGGGGTAAAAACAAAAAAACACGGAACTGTGGCCCTAACCAGAAAGCGATTAAAACGTTTTCGCGAACAATAAAGCAAATTGACGGCCGGGTAAACATTTCTTCCCAAGCTGGAAGACTTCCGTTTTGGGCGATGTTTCAGATTCTGCAGGTCATAGCTTCCCATTTTTGAAAAAAATCTACCAAATTAACTTGTTTCCTAATAAATATGTCACTTGGACAGAGCCTATAACCATCCCCAAATTACTCCTTTCCTTTCCTACCACCATCACAAACAATAACATCCAACATCCCCCTTTTCTCACACCTCCCTTGACACACACCAATAGCACCTTCGATTGAACTTATACGACTCCAGACCCACTTCGCTTATTAGTGGCTTCATTATCGTCAATCTTTCAGTCAAGATGCCCCATTTCAATGAACCACCAATCAACCATCCAAAGACGCCCACGATACACCATGCCATGACTCCTCACACAACTACACCGGTGAAGCCTTCAAAGTGGTCAAAGCTTCAGGACAAATTCACATTGTACTCAAGTTCGAGTTCAAGACAAGCCTCAACTAGTGACCATTCCCATATAAGTCTACCCAAGTCTGACTCGAACAAGCTACTCCTCGAGGCTCTAGGAGGTGAAACATACCGTCCCCCTTCTGCAAACTCCCATACAATGTCACCTGGCTTTTTCCAAAATCCCAAGAAAATCAACAAGACTTTGAACACTGATGGCTCTTCATACTCTGCCAACTCCTTTGCATCAGCCAGAACCACATCAATCCCTAGATCCACTTCAAGAACTTTCAACACAGTATCTGTCTCTACCCCTTACTCTGCAAACTCTTCTATAACAAAGGTAGACCTGACACCACCAAAAGTTGAACCATACTTGTATTCCAAGACACAAACTCCACCAAGGCCCAAAAAGTCACTATTAAACATCAAATGTTGCTTTTGTGAGGAGTTATTATCATCGAAATTAAACAATGAGAAGGTCATTGAGTTAACCTGTGGTGATACTTGTCATGAAGAATGTTTATGGTTATTACTTGATGATAACTCCAACTCCAAGATTGCTACTGATCCATATGCCATTTTCCCTTCTTGTGAAGCCTGTGGTAAACCTGCAGTTCCATCTGATGAGTCTGTGGCTGATGGTATTGTGTCTAGATACTTGATTCTTCCTCCACCAAAGAAAATGATGTCTTCTTCATATTCTTCAGATTCTTTGATCATCTCCTCCAATTATGACATACCAAATATCCCAAACCATATAATGAAATCACCATTACATAACAGCAGTTCTGGATCTTCCATCAACAACAAGTTCCAGTCATTATCTCTATCCAACAAGAATTCAAAAGATCTGAGTATTCATATTCCAGATAGGCCATTTAGCCGGTCCCATAATAGAACTTCAAAGTCCATTTCTAGAGGCTCCTCCATCTCTGCCGCTTCATCAATCGTCTCATCGGTGCCTAAATCTCCATCGCCTACCCTATCATCATTCAACACCATAGAAATTAACAAGATCCCATTGGCTCTATCAAGGTCTGAGTACGTCTGTCATTTGGTGACAAACTTACAACAGAATTATAAATCCTCCATCCAAGAGTCTGATATTGATTCATTAGGTCTATTGAGATTGGTTGATAAGTTATTGGTCTCTGAAACTGGTGAGAATTTCAAGAGTTTGATCGTTTACTTGTTCCAATACAGTATCGTCATCGTAAACAATGATTATTCAAACATGTTATCCTATGGTTTATTGAGCACCCCAAACATCAGGACTCCAAACTCTTCCACTTTAAAAGTCGCCTTGAAAAGCAACAAGTCATTATACCTTTCTCAAACTTCAAACCAAATCTTACAGAAATGGATTGCTGGTCTTTGTGATTATGATTTCGTTTTTAACTCAGATAGTCTTTCCTCCACTGTGAAATTGAATGAGATTGGTGACCTTGATATGAAGTCCATCAAGTCTGACACCACTTCATTCATGGATTCAGATACTACTTCAATCAATTCTGAACTTAAAGAACAATCATTGAACAATTCTGATCAAATGACATTGCCTGTCCTGTTGTCACCTATCAAGTTCGACGATGTCACTCCAACAGTGGATATCTCGAACAATTCATTCTTTAGAAAGACTGATAATCTGGTGCTAATTCTTGATTTTGAGAAACGTTTAACTTCCCAATCTTCCATGATTTTACAAAACATCATCAAGGTCATTTCACAGAAATTTGAAAGCTTGAAAATCATCTTAACCTCCAACTCAATGACCATGGCTCACAGTTTCGGTGAAGAAATTAACATCAACGATACTTCAGAGACATTGCCTGATTCTGTCGGTGACATTGTTGATCAAATTGCCCCTGAAGATTCAAGCATCTTGATCATCTCCAACTGCTTGAAATCAGAATCTTTGAAACAATTACCAATTTCAAATCAACTAATCCTTTTGATCCAAAACTTCCAATTTGCAAAGAATGGGTACGACTGTGATATCAAGGGTTCCAACGTACTGAAGTTAGCCCAATGGGATAACATTATGGAATGTCTAATCCAAAAGTTGGATTTATCCTTCAATGAAGAAATTGATGATGATTCTGATTTCGATTCTGATGCTGTGGATACCGATTTCAATTCTGACGATCAATCTGATTTTGATTCTGATGCCATCCATACAGATTTTGATTCCGATGAAGAAAACAATGCTTCTGAAAATGAGGATGAGGAGGAGGATGTTGTTCCTTCTTTGAACTCTGATGCTTCGGTTTCTATCCAAGCTTCCCCGATTTCCGGTGAAGTTGTTTCCAAATTGACAAATGAAAGCTCCATCAATACTGAAAATTCTTCAAGATGGAGTGTCCTATTCAAAGATATTGACAATGCCCTGTTAGAGGCTAGCAGCTATACCAACGCTATGAAAACAGATTAAGAGACGATTATATTTTATCTTTGTTCACTTCTACACTATTTAATGCCCCCATCTTTTTTGCACCCAATTTTCTAATATTTAATCAACCAATATCTAATGAACTGTATAAATAAAAACTGGTGACGTAGTCTGCATGTATCTGTATATTGTATCAATTATCAATTTATCAATTATCAATGTTGTTCTGGGAGAATCTTTCCAATTGAGTGTATAAACTGCTGACCCATAGGTCTCTTTCTTGTCTTGATCTACACATAAACACCATACTTCTACCAGTAACACCAAGCCTACTGACAAGTTTCAGCAAGCCTGGATTCTTTGGTGCATCTTTTTTGGATAATCTGTCTAAATCTTCACCAAGATCAACTGAAACTTTGGCTCTACCAGAAATGGCCCTCTTCGTACCAAACCATAAAGTAAAACAACGGGATAATTCGTCATCAGATGAAAGCCAACCATCGTTATAGACTCTTGGAAGTGACTTTTCACCAGGAGCTTGTGTATTAAAATCACTTTCAGATTCAATCAAATCATTCTCGCAAGTGTTACCTGAGTAGATGTAACAGTCAGAAATTGGAATGGTCATATAATGAGTGTGGAAGAAGGTTTCCTTAGCTGTACCATTGAGATTTCTGTCATAAGATCTGTAGATCACAATAAACCCTGGAATCAATACAACATAGTACTTCTTAAAAGAGGAATGTTTCTTTGGCTTCTGGTATAGGTAACCACACTTAATGATTGGTCTGTAAATGGAATGTGGAGTGATATTGTGAACCACCGAGTCAGTAGTACCTTTCAGATTCTCCCAATTTGATTTTGAGTCGTTAAGATTAGATTCTGTGTAATCATCGATTCTTAATTCCCTGATATTTGTTTCTTTGATGTGAATCAATCTCTCAATGTCATCTTGGACCCTCAATATCCAATAATCTTTCAATAACCTTAATCGATTGATCCATTCATTCTTAATCAAAGGATCAGGTGCTCTCAATACCAAACATTTCCCATTCTTCATAGTGATCTCAAAATAACAATCCTTACTGGCCTCAGGGTCAACTTCAACAGAATTATTCCAAGCAAAATTACTCGCTGTGTCAACAGCAATAGAAAACTTGGTATGATCATGAGTCTGGATAGATACAACATCTGTGAGATCAAGGACGCCATCTGATCTGACGACCATTGCCAATTTTCTATCAAACTCATAGGTAGCAAAATCATCTCTCCTCCAAAACTCATCTTCGGTAATATCTTTCTTTAACCAATGAAAATGTCCATCAAGGTCAACCCCAAACGGATTATGATGATAAACTTGAGGAATTGTTTCTCTTAGTGTTTCAAACGATGTGTTACCGTCCCTTTCAAAAATCTTATAATTAGATGAATCTTCAGAATAAGGAAGAGGTGGAAGCCCTTTGTGAGCATAACTGTAGAACAACAGATGGCTGGATGTGAATAGATATGAGAATGCAAAGAACTGTTTTCTCAAAGGACCATGCTCCTTGTGACCCTGTATAGTTGTCAATCTAGAAAGGAACCCCTCAACTGCCGTTGGTTCTGACATTCCGGGAACAGTCATAGGATAGTGTTCCAATTTTCTCAATTCAAGGCTATGGGTAGAAGTCATACATTGGTGCCAAAAAAGTTGGTTTACTTTTTCCCCAAATACCCACTCTAGTCTATCATAATGTCTCCAACTGAAGCCTAAGGCAAATTCACCTTCTTTCACTTCTCTGACTAGTTTGTCGTACCCCAGCTTTGCAATTTTGCCTCCAATCGTTTCGGTTAGGTACTGAACAATAGGTAAACCTTCTCTATGATAACCATGGGGCCTCACAATTAACTCCAGTCTCTCAGGCATTCCTATCGTCATCAATCTAACAAACTCTTCCTTCATATTAAAGTTCAATGACATGTTTAAACCAGGCAGTTCAATTTTCATGGTCTTTGGAGCCACTTTACCAAGTGTTTCCTGTAAAAACGTCAGCCAGTGAATGGAGGAGGAAATTTTTTGACATCTAAGGACGAAAGCTTTATCATTTTTAACGATTGAGATAGTCTTATCCAGTGAATTGTAGAAACTAACAAGGCATTCACTGTTTAAACTAAAATCTAGTCTATTATTTGAATGATTTGTCTCAGTATCATAAGATATCTTTCTCTTGGTATGGAATTGAATCAAAACTGGATTATCCATGTCGTCTGTAGCCCTCGCGATAACAAGATACTCTTTCCATCTCTCAACAATTCTTGTGTCACAGGGTTCCTCTTCAGTAAACTCCACCAAGTTTCTTTTATCTTTCTCTAACTCCTTTACCATGACGAGCATTCTTTCCATCTTGATTATTTCACCGGCTTCAAATAACCTGTTCATCCGTTTGAAAACACGACGTCTGTTTTTGTTTCTCACTTCAGACTTCAGTTTGGCCTTTGTTCTCTTTGCAGCTTCTTTGACTTTCTCTTTAGCAATATGATACTTCAAATCTAGGGGTTCAACTGTCAGACTAGTCTCTGGATTTGGTGCAAGATTTCTCATCAATGGAGTAGCTCTGGACTTCTTTGGGAGATATTCAGAAAACCTAACACTCTGTCCTGATTGTAAGATACCTGTTCTACCATCGTCTGGAAGTATATCGGGGCTCATAGAATTTTGATCTCTTTCAACACCAATTCTATCCTGGGGAGCAGATGTGAATTCTGAAACGCCGTTGTGCTCTAATGCGGTTTGAAAAGATTGATTAGTGCTATGAGCGGTGTTAACCGTGGGAATTGATGCATTGATTGTCTTACCGTCACTTTGATGCACAGTTGATCTCTTTGTTCGGTGAACAAATTCTCTTGCAAGATCAAACGGTTTACTTTTAGGTAGTATGGGCTTGTTGTAATCGTCTTCATCATCGTCATCTTGTTCTTGTTCTTCCTGCTCGGGATCATTATCCATAGTCTCATTCTCATCTTCTGTCAATGAATCATCACTATCACTAGACATATCCAATAGAACCTTGGCGATCTTTCTTGACTCTCCTTGCCTTTGCTTAGCCAAACCAAACCTATTCGTTTTGTCAATAACATCATTGACACCACGTCGTATTCCACTAGACGTCTTCTTTGATAACACCTTGAATATGTTGGCCTTTTGTTCTCTATACCACAGAATAGGAATTGAACCTAGCAAAGTTGTGCCGGAAACCTTGCTTATTGTACTTGCATCGCCATAGAGGAGTCTAAACCCTGTGAAAGAGTCTGTGGGCACTAGTATTCTATCTTGAGTATTCTCATCTGTCATATCATCTGAACCCACAAACGAATGGTTACAATTTTTCACTGATTGTCACGAATAAAGAACGCAATCAAAGGGTAGAATGGTAAAACAATGACTTTTAAGGTGATCTGTGGATGTTTGTAAACCAATTCTTAGGAGCTTTAGAAGGATTCTTTCTCTAAATCAAAAATTTGTTTCATTGTTTATTTGCTTGTGTTTTGTGTTATTTTAATATATATATATTTACAGTTTCGCGAACTTGATATATATGAAAGAACACAACTGTAAGACTGTTACTTAATGATAAGAGTTGGTTCATTTTGGTTAAAAAGCATTTAAAAAGACTTTCTCTTTTCTCTTTTAGTTATGTTCCCACACTTAGAGAATGTGTGACCCCTTCTTGATTAACATGCAAATAGTTTTGGCTGAGGTACTCTGGGCACTGTACAGGTCCAGAACAACCCAAATACCTGCAATTATGTGTCAAACTTGCAGAATAAGCCATTGGACTACAGCAAATGATTGATTCGTAAAAATCATTGGTAAAAATCGTAATCTGCTATCTAATCTCTGACTAGTTAACTTGGATGATTAGAGTTCATCCAACTCAATGATTGATGGAATGTTCTCCTTTCTTCTTGAGATATTATTCCAAAGCTCATCAAAGACTCTCTCAAAGAAAGAAGATTCTAATCCTTCTGAGCATGACTGTTCGCAACAAATATCAGGTTTTATATGCTCTGAGTCAATGGAAGATTTGGGTGTTGGTAAAACTGATGGTTTCAATCTTTTGAAAACACCAACATTCGATAAGATATCAGCTGGAGCCTTCACTAAAAACGTGGGAGCTTTATCAGCCTCGATGAAAACAACCCCAAGTATGAGATCATTAGTTCTAACCCCTTGATTATGATCTGAAAGTTCTGGAATGTATTGAAATTCATCTTTAATATCTCTCCAAATCAGTGTTGAAACAACAGATTCAGGAAGAGTCTTGATAAAACTAACATCAGAAATTAACTCATGAAATTTGGCATCACCATATGAATCATCAAATGATTCTTGATAAACCCATTCAATGTCTTCAAAAGTCTCAGTTCTTTCCACATCTGTCTGGAAATTATTGGCATCAAGGTTTGATAATTTATGATACTTCAACTTCTTCACCCTTTCCCCACAATGGATCAGAGGAACCAGTAGCAGTTTCCTTATCCCGATATGACCTGTATGTGAAATTGAGAAGAGCCTGTTGACCTGCTTGATATGATTTAAGGGGCAGTCATACCGTAGCGAGACCCCTTGTAATGTTGTTTGGTTTGACACATAATGGACAAAGAAGAGATCCTTAATGTCTCCTAGTAAATCCTCCAATCTATGCTCCTTGTTTCTTACGAGATTGACATTCTTCAGAGTTGGATCCAAGGAGGGATGGAACAAAGGAGTCTCTATGTGAGTTTGGTTCTCTCCGAATAGATCAACCTCTTCGACATGATGATAAGCGTCTTGTAGATAGTAATTTGGGAAACTAGCTTCAGGATGAAAGTTCATCGTACGCTGGTATAATCAGTAATATGAAGAGTCCCGATCTTGATCTGGGAAGGAAAAAGCTAGCAAATATAGCAATCCTTTATATGTTTTTTTCACCAATTTAACAGCTCAGATATAATAAACCTCTCATGATTCGATATTTTCTGTCTTTGTTTATGTGGCAGATCTTGATCACACACACAAAAAAGAGAAGAGACAAGGCCTACAACGCCACTTTTAGGGGTCTCTCTGTCAGTATAAAAACACGGTCCTGTTTATTCCCTGCTTGAGCTCAGATAATGTCGTCTTCATCGTCATCAGCAAGGACATGGCCCTCAGTTCTGAAGTTTTCTGGCACCTCAATACTTGGAATAAACTCCAATGCTGTGAAGGCAATACCAACAACAGCGATCAATAGACCTAGGATTATTCTGATGACGTTACCATGGGCAATAAGCACACCGATTAGGAAGTAGACTTTAATGATATTAGTACACAGCTATCCCTTATGAAATTGACAAAATGTACTCACAAATACCACGGCCTAAGAATGAGAATAAGAATGAGGCATATTGGTGAGTTAAAGGAGGGATTCTAAACTCTGGGGTGTGCGGTTAGTAAGTGTTTCCAGTGGGTCTTCAAACGATTTTCAACAATCACTCACCTAAACCAACAATACCGGCACCAAAGAAGACTAAATAAAGACCTAAGAAGAACTTATTTGCTCAGTTAGTACAGCTTAATTGCCAAAAATTAACTAAGTTAAGTACATTGAAACACTTACAGATTGGCTGCAATGTAGTTAGTAAAACATATCCAAAATTATATATCTTTCTTGTACTCACATCCCTGATAACAGTTGGGTAAATCCAGAAATGGCCTTTGAAGGTTGTATTAGTACATTTTTACTCTCAATAGACAGCTATAGATACTGAAGCCCATTGGCTAGTTTCACACATACAGCAATACCACCAACAGAAAGATTGACAATTTTGAAAACACCGTTTAAATCGGACATGATATTATTGGCTTTGTATTGAATAATTTGATTGGTCTTAAAGGTCATTATTACTAGTTCATTATCCAATTAGGAGGTATTTCCCTTTTTCGACAGTTTTCGCGAATTTTTGGGAATATCATCATTGTTTTGCCACAATGCTATTTTAATGCTATTTTAACGGATATTAAACCATCAACTACAGTCGTTGCAAAGGAACCTCCAGTTTAGAACAAAATAATGATATAACAATGAAAAAAAAATTTATATAGGTTGTAAAAAGAATTGAAAGCCTTCTTCACGAAAAAGAGCAAACAGTAACAAATGTTGTCTAAAGAGGAATCAAAATAAAAGGATATATAATAATAAAAAAAGGGGTAGTAAAAGAATAATCAAACAAAAGCAAGTCATACCAACAGAATCATTGAAAGAACAAAAAAAATACCACATTCCTAACCAAAATATTCAGACAATAATCTTTTTTTTTATTCTTCCTGTAAATTTCAAAATACATGTCAATACTTGCAAATCCCAATTCAGACAACACCTACTATTCATCTTTCTGTAACAATTCTCTTTTTCTCTTCTGTTTCTCTCCAAACATTCCAATTCTTCAAATTAGAAGACTTTCTTCCTTGTTGACTTTTTTTTTGGGGGGGGTTTTTTTTTTATCTCTTTAGTAATTCGGTTGAAGCTAGAAATGAACAATCTATTTATTCTTCATCTTTGGAAGCCTTTTCTTCTGGAGCCTGAGATGATTCTTCTTGACCAGCTTCAGACATATCAGAGGTCCATAAGGTCAAGTTATCACGTAACAATTGCATGATCAATGTGGAGTCTTTGTATGATTCTTCGGATAAGGTATCTAATTCAGCAATGGCATCATCGAAAGCTTGTTTTGCCAAGTGACAAGCACGATCTGGTGAGTTCAAGATTTCGTAGTAAAAGACTGAAAAGTTTAAGGCCAAACCTAATCTGATTGGATGAGTTGGTGGTAATTCAGTGACAGCAACATCTGAAGCGGCCTTGTAAGCTTCCAATGAAGAGTCAGAAGCATCTTTTCTTCTATCACTGGTAGCAAACTCAGCCAAATAACGGTGGTAATCACCTTTCATTTTGTAGTAGAAGACCTTTGATTCTCCTGAAGCAGCAGATGGGATTAAATGGTCAGTTAGGACAGACAGGATGTCATCACAGATTTTGGTTAATTCAGTTTCAATCTTTGAACGGTATTCACGGATCAAGTTAACTTGGGTTTCGTTACCTTTAGCTTCTTCTTTCTGTTCGATTGAGGAAACAATTCTCCATGAAGCACGACGAGCACCAATCACGTTCTTATAGGCAACAGATAGCAAGTTACGTTCTTCAACAGATAGTTCTTGACCAGATGAAGCAACGGCTTTCATGTTTTCAACCATTTCTTCATAACGTTCAGCTTGTTCAGCAAGCTTGGCTAAGTAGACAGAATCTTCACGGGATAAAGACATTTTTTTCGTGTAGTTTGTGACTGTGTGAATCGTTAGTAATGGTACATTTTGTTTGGTATATCGAAGGGCTTGGAATGGTGGAATGGGGTATATGAAAGGGAACTAGGTAATCAGGCCATTTTGAATTTGTAGAAGGTTATCTGGGAGTAGTTTCCCAGTAACAGACAGACTTCAGAGCTTACAATAGACAACCATCCAGATACAACAGACATCACAGACATCACAGACATCAGACAATTACCAATCCACTGATTCAACTGTCATTTCATCGCGAAATTTCCAAATTTCCGCCATTTTTCGTTTCAGCAAAAATCGTAAAATATCGCAACAGCCTCAAAGGGGAGGAAATTCTGAAAGGAAAAAAAAAAGGAAACAGGTGACCAATTGGTAGAAACCAGCAACAATGTAAACAATGTGTTTTGTTCGTGGTCTTGTGTCTTTATGTAGTCTGTGTGATGTTTGTTTAGTCCAAGTGATCATTGGGACTTTTCTCGGGCTTGATATTGTTCATTGTTTTTTTTTCTTAATATTGTTGTTCTCTCTCCTAGATAAGGAGTAGATGAATCTTCAAAAAAAAACAAGAAACACTAAAATTAGGCCAAAGGGGCTGAACAATCCTTGATCCGGCGCAATTAGCGTATTCCAGGGCTCCAAAGTGGTCCATAAACATCATGTGCCTCTTTGAGCGCATTCAAATCATCCATTTTAAGCGTTGGCCACCTTGCTATTAGTTCGAATCACAACACAATCCGTGAATTCCCAAAGACACGTCCAATTCCATCAAAATCTGGGCTAATCAGGCGCTAAAGATGCCACTAATGAGTTCTGAGCTGCCAATTACCCCATTCCGCACTTTTCTCCTGTGTGTTTACTCACTTTGTATTAAAAAAAACCTGTTGTTTCTTTCAATTGGTCTAAAGAAGTTGGTTTTTTGTTGTTTTCAACTTTTTTGTAAAAAAAAAAGTCAACGACAAAAACCAAAATAGTGAGGACGATTGCCTCATTCGGTAATTTCCCGTTTCGGGCACAGTTGCCACCGATGGTTCACAAAACTAGTTCGCGAAACTCTTTGGACTTACCCGGTTTTCATTATAAGTACTGAAAGTAATAATGAAAGTACTGAAAGTACTGGAAAGTTCAAAAGGCTATTATCATATGGAGAAATCGGCATTCCATGAGTACCTTAAACAAGGGTATTTGAAAAGGCAATCACCCAAATGACTAACTTTGGACTTGAATGAGTTGAGAAAAGGGAAGTTCAATACTTATGACGTTGACAACTGTTTGTCACTATGCTACAACGACTAAGGCCAACGACATAATTGGAAGATGTGAAAAAGGGTGCTGTCACGTGGACTCATGTAGACTCTGTAGGCTCATAGATAGACTAATAAACTTAGACTAATTGACTTATAAATAACCAATCCATTTAGGCTAAATAAAAGGTCTCCCGCGTTTTTTTTTTAATCTTTTCCCAAAAATTTTATGGGGGCAGAGACATAAAATGGCAGAAACACGGTCAAATTCCCTCCACGTAAAAACGAAATCTTGTAACTTTGGCAGTTCTGGTTGGATTAAAATCATCTAAATTGGTAAATAGGTTTAACAAGGCTCTGTTATTGATCTTAGTCTAATTAAAATTGACAATTTCCAGGTCTTTCCAGCTAAAATGGACATTTCCTTTGCTTCCCTCCCACGGCCCCACACTTTTTTGTTTGATGGACTGATGCCCACGAAAAAAAAAAAAAAAACAATCCCAGAATCTTGTTAATAGAGAAAAGATAAAAACACAAAATTGAACACCTTTTAAATTCCCTTCAAATTGGCTCATCTACACACAAATGCTGAAGTCTGTTTCTCGTCCAGCCGTTGCCCTGAGATCCGTCCAAAGACGCGCAATCGCCGCCAGAACATTGGCCACTGAGGCCAACTCTGATGACGAGATTGTCAATATTGAACTACCTGCCAGCTCTTTTGAAGGTTACGAATTGGAAGTTCCAGAATTGAGCTTCCAAACCACCAAAGGTACTCTGCTTTCCATGTACAAAGAAATGATCATCATCAGAAGAATGGAAATGGCTGCAGATGCTCTATACAAGGCTAAGAAGATTAGAGGTTTCTGTCATTTGTCTGTTGGTCAAGAAGCTGTTGCTGTTGGTATCGAAAACGCCATCACCAAGAAAGATACCATCATTACTTCATACAGATGTCACGGTTTCACCTACCTAAGAGGCTCTCCAGTTAAAGATGTCTTGGGTGAATTGATGGGTCGTCGTTGTGGTGTTTCTTATGGTAAAGGTGGTTCTATGCATATGTACACCACTGGTTTCTATGGTGGTAACGGTATTGTCGGTGCTCAAGTCCCATTAGGTGCTGGTTTGGCCTTTGCCCACAAATACAGAAATGAAGATAATGCCACTTTTACCCTTTATGGTGATGGTGCTGCTAATCAAGGTCAAGTTTTCGAATCATACAATATGGCTAAATTATGGAACTTACCATGTATCTTTGCCTGTGAAAACAACAAATATGGTATGGGTACCTCTGCTGCAAGATCATCTGCCTTGACTGAATACTACAAGAGAGGTCAATATATCCCAGGTTTGAAAGTGAACGGTATGGATGTCTTGGCTTGTTACCAAGCTTCCAAATTTGCTAAAGAATGGGCCATCTCAGGTAACGGTCCATTAGTCTTGGAATATGAAACTTATAGATACGGTGGTCACTCCATGTCTGATCCAGGTACCACTTACAGAACCAGAGAAGAAATCCAACATATGAGATCAAGAAATGATCCAATTGCCGGTTTAAAACATAAATTATTAGAATTAGAAATTGCTACTGAAGAAGAAATCAAATCTTATGACAAGGCTGCTAGAAAATACGTTGATGAACAAGTTGAATTAGCTGATGCTTCTCCAGCTCCAGAAGCCAAAATGTCCATCTTATTCGAAGACGTTTACGTTCCAGGTTCTGAAATCCCAACTTTAAGAGGTAGAATCTCTGATGATACCTGGGATTTCACCAAAAATGATTTCCTAAACAAGGTTTACTAAAATATTTTAGTATGAAATGAGAGATTTTTTTAATAAGAAATTTATATGGTTTAGATCTATCATATACAGAATGATTCAATGACTTCTTAAAATTAATACTTTTTTTTGTTTTGTGTAGAAAAATATAACATTGCGATAATTATATAATTGATGGCAATAAATACGCACGGCTGCTGCTCATTATGCAGGTTGTTTCATCAAAATAAATTTCCTTTTTGAGGTTAATTATACACACACTATGTTCAGATCTATTTAGCAGGGGTAGCAGCTTGAATTTGAGCAGCCTCTTGTTGTTGTCTTTCAAACTCTTGAAGCTTTTCGTATTGCTTTCTCATGTTTTCTTCTGGAGTTGGGATGTTACCTTCAACTAAATCTTTCAATTTGAAAGTTTCTTTTGGTAATTCTTGTTGTTGTTTCAATTTGGCCTCTTCTTCTTTAATTAACTTTTGGAATTGTTGAAAGTTCTTCAAACCTTCATCATGGATCAAATCTAGTGGGAATTTTTGTTTCAAAGTTGGCAAACCAAGGACTTTGTTGAAGAAGGAAGCGTTTTCCTTTTTGGCTTGTTCTTTTTCAAATTCAGCACGTAATTTGTTGACTCTTGCGTTGAATTCTTCTGGTAATTTGGCTTTGTCTGGGTATGAGGCCAAGATTGGTCTGACATCCTTGACTTGTTGAGTAGCCAAGTATTCTAAGAATGGAATCAATCTAATCAATTCATCATCGGCCTTACCTTCCCATTTCGGTAATTTAATGGCATTTTCAGGTTGTAATTTAATTGAATCTTCATCAACATCAATAATCAAAACTTTTGAAATATCTCTGTTCAATTTGGATAAATCTTTAATGTGAGCACCATCTTTGTATAAACAATGTTCCTTGTATAATTGATAAGTGATGTAAGCATGTAATGGATCCAATTTTTCAACAATTTTTTCACCAAACATCATATAGTTAGAACTGAACAAAACAATTTCATAGTATTGTGACAGATATCCTAGAAAATACTCAACACCAGGTCTTTTAGCGGTTTTCCAACCACCCTTTTGGGTCCACTCACTGTGGATTAATAAATCTTCCAAAGTCAAAACTAAAGTCAATGGTCTCTTGTATGGTTCTGGAGGTGAGTCTGGTAATAAATCAGGGAATGGTGGCTCTTGAAAGTATGTAAAGATGGAGTTGAATCTAGCGTTGAATCTTTTCCAGATGGAATCAAGGGTATAACCATTTGGAATACCTTCTTTCAATTTAGCATCTTCGGATTCTTCCCAATCTCTCGCCAAGTAACCAAAACCGGCAAGACCTGAAGCGAAAAAACTCAGGTAGAACCAGTTAGCGTATTTCTCTCTCTTGATATCAGTAGATGATTGTGGACGACTTCTTCTTTCTCTAGAACCAGATGGTCCCTTGGATGGTTCATCACCTTCTTCAGTTTCAGAGGCCTTTTCAGCTTTAGTAGATTCAGCTTTCACTTCATCAACATCGATACCAGCCTTGGCTAATAGATCATCCGTCAAGATTGATTGTGGTTTGTCATCTTTCTTTTTGTCCTCTAGTGCAATTCGGGATGTGGAGATGAATCTCTGGTTAAATGTGGTTCTTGAGGCAGTACACAATTGGGCTAATTGGACCCTTTGAATGCTCTTGAAGGCCGCACGAGCAAAGCAAGAGCTCATTGCTAGTAGGTTTTGTGAAGAGATGGATGGTTAGGTCTTCAAAATGAAAGGACCATTCCACCTTTTTGGGATTTTGGGTAATTTCGAATGAATTGGAAAAAACTCAAAACATCCGGACACCAGTTGTATAATATATATCTTTCTTCCGAGGGTAGATGTCACATGTTAAAGGTCGGAATTGATCCCATTTGGACATAAAGGCTTCTTGTTTAAAGGGACATTGGCCCAAGGTGGAAGTTATGGATTTTTGGTCACCAGGGCAATATTGCAGAGGTGAGAGTGTCTGATTGAACTTGCTATTCTTCTCTCTTTGCGTGGTTCTTGTGGATTAAGTCAGGTCCATAACTTCACAGACTTTATCAAAACATAGCGAAAAACCCTTTCTAATCAAAGACCCTGTACATAAAACTACAGGAAAGATCAGTATTCCATCAAAGCTGGCCAGAGACACTCCGTAGAATGTCCCCGCTTACAAGGCACGCATATAACTTGTACAATGAAGCCGTCACCTTCTACAATGAAGAGTGTATCATGAAAGAGATAGCCAACAACAATGTGGAAGCTTTACAGAACTACAAGAGATTAGTGTCGCTGATAAACACAGAGATTGGTGGTCTAAGGTCCACTTATGATTTCAACTCCATCAGTGCCACGGAGAAGATGTCACTCCATAAGGTCCTTGAATTGAAGACTAAAGCAATCACTAGAGAAACTGCCCTAACATTAAGGATTGACCAACAGCAAGAGTACAAGCTAACGAAGGAACAAATACAAGATGCCCAAAGCTATTCTGCATTTGCATCTGCCTTCAAACCGAAACCTAAGGTTGCACAAATGTTCAAAGTGCCGTCAATGCCTCAACCTCCTACTGCTTCGTATAAATCTATCAGTGCGAAAAGTACTAACAGTGAAGTTAACGGCAGAAAGTCTTTAGACTTACCAAGACCATCAGCTCAAAAATCCCACACTTCATCATCAAGATCTAGAATACGTCCAAAGTCTGTTGATCTGACTGTTAATCAAGCTGCTGTGTTAGCATGGGATCAGAAAACAAGAAAACCATCTCCACCATCGAGGACATTATCACCACCGGGTAGGGTTCCTTCTAGTGGTAAACAACTACCTTCTTACTCGAGAAAGTATGACTATGTTCAACCTACAATTAATACCCAAATCAATCTGACGCCTGTCACAAAAAACAAGTCTATTAATTCAAATGTCCACAAACCAAGACCACCAAGAAGATCCACCGACCAGGAGAGAGTTGTTTCTCGAAACTCCCATGATATTGATAGACGTACGCCTAGACAATCACTTGATCAAGAGACACCGGTCCTGGCTACCTCAAATGCAAACATTAGTAAGGAAAGCTCACTTGATGGTGAAAAGAAGTACAACGATCCAAGAATCCAAGAGTTGATGGATAATTTACAAGGTGTCGATAGGCAAGCGTGTGAACAAATCTTAGACGAGATCTTTGTGGCCAATGAGAAACTTACTTGGGATGATTTGGCTGGTCTAAAGCAAGCAAAGAAATCTTTGAAGGAAACTGTGGTCTATCCATTCCTAAGACCTGATTTATTCAAAGGTCTTCGGGAACCTATCAGTGGTATGTTGCTATTTGGTCCACCGGGTACTGGTAAGACAATGATTGCAAAGACTGTGGCCAATGAATCACATTCAACATTTTTCTCCATCAGTGCTTCATCATTGTTATCTAAATACTTGGGTGAGAGTGAAAAATTGATTAGAGCTTTGTTTTACATTGCAAAGAATCTATCACCCTCAATCATCTTCTTTGATGAAATTGATTCCTTGTTGACCACAAGAAGTGATGGTGAAAATGAGAGTTCCAGACGTGTGAAGACGGAGTTCTTGATTCAATGGTCATCGCTAACATCTGCCACTTCACATCAAGAAGCAGATACTCCGAGAGTGTTGGTTTTAGCTGCTACTAATTTACCATGGGCTATTGATGATGCAGCCAGAAGAAGATTTACAAGAAGATTATATATCCCGCTTCCAGAGGCTGAGACAAGGTTAGCGCAATTAAGGAGCTTGTTCACACACTCACATCATTCTCTAAGTGACCGTGATTTCATCTTGATTGTCAACATGACTGAAGGTTATTCCAATAGTGACTTGACAGCTTTGGCAAAAGAAGCTGCGATGGAGCCTATTAGAGATCTGGGCGACAATTTGATGGATATTGGTGATCAAGAGATCAGAGGTGTCAACATCGCAGATTTCGAAAGAGCTATGAGAACAATAAAGAAGAGTGTGGGTAAAGAGACCCTGGAGAGATTCCAAGAATGGGCTTCTTGCTATGGCAGCACAGGCGCTTGAGCTTGAGGTCTTTGATATTTTATAGACATTAATTGTACTCTTAACGGAAATTTAGGAGTTACTTTAAATCGATCAATGAATTCGTAGGTATACTCTCGCTTAGCGTATACTGCAACCCTTCTCTTTAAATACATATAGCTTTAAGAGCTAATGGTTATTTGCTACCCGCCTGTTATTTATTTATACTCGTTGTTTTAAAAAAAGGCAACTTGGCCGAGTGGTTAAGGCGAAAGATTAGAAATCTTTTGGGTTTACCCGCGCAGGTTCGAATCCTGCAGTTGTCGCTATTTTTTTGCTTCTTTGAAAGAAAAAAAAGGGGCCACTGTCCAAACAAGGAAGACTCTATACCACTGAAACACAGACCAAGACAATAAAGACACAACAAACATAACTACAAACTAATTAACAACAACCGAACTTTAACCAAAATCTTTCTTATAAAAACTTGTTCCAACTTTTAAGATATAATATAAAGGTTTTGTGTCGCTTACCAAGTTCAAAATTTTACAAATTTTTTTTTATGTATGCGATGAGCTTGTTAAAGTTCTTTATCAATTATCTTGTTCCAATCGCTGCATATTACAAAGATGGAACTAGCCGTTGCCCCACAAGATCAAGACATCCTGTTGAAAGACAAGAACGTCCTGAACGAATCAGTTCTAGATAAATACAGATTAGCTGGTCAAGTTTCTCAAACTGCCTTAACCTACTTGATCAAATTGATCAATGATGCCTACCACTTAAACCAAGGACCAAAGCTATCATCCACTGACCTATGCTTGCTAGGTGACTCCTTCCTAGCTTCATCCCTAGAAGATGTTTACAAGAAAGGTTCAAACTCTGTCAAGGAGAAAGGTATTGCCCATCCTGTCACCATCGATGTTAACAGTGTTAACTCTGGTTTTGCTCCAGAACTTGATGATACTGCCAAAGCATTCGAATTCTTTGAAGCTGGTGATATTGTCACTATCTCCCTGGGCTGTCATGTTGATGGTTACACTTCCAACTTATCTCACACTTTAGTCATCTACCCACCAGGTGAACAGAAAGAAAATGGTGAAGTTGGTCCAACTGGCCCATTATTAGGTGCTAAGGCTGATACTATCATTGCCGCTCACATCTCCAACGAAGTCATTGTTGACTTGTTAGGTGTTGCTCTAACTCCAGAAAAATTGCCACAATCATTGAAATTAATCAACAACAACTCCAATGTCATCACCGGTTCCTTAATTAGAAAGGTTGTTGATGAGATTGCCGAATCTTTCAAATGTAAAGTTGTTCCAGGCTCAAGAGTGCGTCGTATCAGAAGGTTCTTAGCTGGTCAAGCTGAAGGTGTAGTTGCTGAAAAGGAATACAAGGGTGTTGTGTGGACTGAAAGTGACCAAGAAGCTCAATTACTACAAAAGGCTCAAACGTCTCAAGAACTAATCAAGATCAACAAAGATACCAAAGGTACTGGTGTTAACCAAATCAGTGCTATCCCAACTGATGAATTTGTCGTGACTCCAGGTGAAGTTTACATTGTTGATATTAAAATGGCCTCTATTTCTGAATTTAAAGATGTTGGTTTAGTCACCATTGAAACCTTGGATGGTTACTCCGGTAAGAACCATGACTCGACTACTATTCTAGCTAAACCAAGTATATTTGTTAGAGATTTTGCTATCCAGCACACTCTAAAATTAAGAACTTCAAGACAAACCTTAACCAAGATCGACAATACCAGATCAGTTTACCCTTTCAAATTAGCCCATTTATCAGAAAAATTCCCAATCAACTTGAAGAATTTGCATAACTTGGGTCCGGAAGCCCTGAAACAAGATATTGAAGAGATCAAAAAGGATATCAAAGCTTCAAGATTAGGTTTATCGGAAATCCTCAACAACAGATTAGCTGTCAACAAGAACGTCTCCATTGTCAAATTCTTGCCATTTCATCACATTCTAAATAGCGCTAACCCAACTGGTGCTCATGGTTTTGATGCTGAAAACCCAACCTTACCTGGTCTTGAATTGCCATTACCAAGATTAGGTGTTTCATCTCTGAAATTGAAAGCTTTACTGAAGAAAAACTCCATCTCCATCCCTGTGGCTAGAGAACAATCAACTGTTGTTCTGATCCAATCAGGCATTTCCTCAGGTGGTAGACCAGAATTATTGAGATTGACTGGTGGTTCAAAGACCAGCAAACCAAGCTGGGTCCACTCCAACTTCCAATTGAACGAAGCTCAAGAAACCACCCAAGGTGTCTTGGAGTTAATTAAGTTAGGTCAAGATAAGAGATTCGGTATCAACATCCGTGAGACTCAACCATTGAAACTGAACAACGTTTTAGCTGACAAAAAGGCTGATCAAATGAACTTGGATTAAAAATATTGTTGCATTATGTACAGTAGTATAATAGAGATTTAGTTTATATTTTGGTTTGATGTTCAGATACGTAGTTTGTGATACCTGATAAACTCACTGTTTGCTGTTTCTAAATGGGAATTTATAACCATTATACGTCGTTGCTACTAGGTGTTTTAAATCCTTTTAGGACTAGTTAGAACTTGACCACTCTTTTTAAGAGAGTGTGAAACGCTGATTCTCTAATGCGTAGCACACTTTTGGTGTTGTGGAACAGGGTTTGGGCTGAACTTACTAATCATTTTCAAATTCCTCGGTTCTGTAGTCAATGAAATCTTGTTCTTCCAAATTGAACATAAATTTTCATATTGTTATTGGCTAGTTTCAAAGGGACATGGTCCGTTTTTAAAGAATCATTGGATAGTTCAGAAGCCAACAATTTAATTGGTTCTTCAAAAGGATAGGATTGCAAGAGCGACTTTCAACCTGAAATGGACTTCATTAGGTCCTACCAATCAAAGCAACAAGTATCGAAGTATCTTCGATCAAGATACACCTAGTGGGTGAGAAGTAGTAATCACAGGGTGTGTCTTTCAGTTTCTTTTATTCAATGTAGGTTTTGTGGCTCTAGTTAAACATGTCTCTCAAGTTACTCGCTCTCTTACTATGGCATTCAGGTCAATGAAGTTTCATGTCCTAACGAATTCGCCAAATTGTTACGAGAGTTAAGCTTCCAGCTTGCCTGCCGCTTTAAGCAAAATCGGACACTGCCTGGGGGGCTTGAATGCTGGCACTAAAACTGGTAGCAGCTTGTGCAGGGACTCCTTTGCTTGGTCCTCGCTACTGCTTGGTGGCTTCAAGGAGCGGGGCAAATTTCTGCCTTTATGGCGAAATGGTTACCGTGGAAACGGAACTTGTTAGAATAACTTCCTGAGAGAATAGCATAGCATGGAGTTATTGAAATCGAGCTGTCTAACCATGGAAAGTCTCGCCTAGTCAATCTTCGGGGGCTAAAGCATGCTAGTTGATCTGGTTCTAGTTCTAGGAAACTACAGGTAAGTATTTAAAGCGCCAGGAAAGTCTATCATAATATACAGGAATGCTTCATAAAGAAACAAAACAAATTCACGGATCAACAAGAATATTAGAAGGGGTGTAAAAGTAATTGGCGAAAAGACCAATCAAGATTGAAAGCAAATCAAACAAAGAATTATAAAATAAGATGGTTAAGAAGTGAAAGTCATGAACAAAAGGATTAAATCAATAAAAGAGCTGCAAAGACTGCTAGACCTGATATAGAGTTCTTAGCAGCGCTGCCTTCGAAAGTTGAGACAGCTGGAAATGATGTGCTTGAACCTGAGCCCGAACTTGAGCCTGAACCTAAGCCTGAAACAACTGGAGGTGATGGATTTGAACCTGAGCCTGAACCGGCTGGAGAAGCTGGGTTTGAACCTGAACCTGAACCTGAACCTGAACCTGAACCTGAACCTGAACCTGAACCTGAACCTGAAACAACTGGAGGTGATGGGTTTGAGCCTGAAACAGCTGGAGGTGATGGGTTTGAGCCTGAAACAGCTGGAGGTGATGGGTTTGAACCTGAACCTGAACCTGAACCAGCTGGAGATGATGGGTTTGAGCCTGAGTCTGAGCTTGATGGAGAAGGACTGATCAAGGAAGTAGAGATAGTCGTATCGGTAGCACCGTATCTTGTAGAAGATCTGGTAACTGATGACGTGTTCCAATAACCATTACCATAGAATGAGGTACCAGGGGCTGGGGCACTTGGAGTAGGAGTTGGAACAACAACAATGATCTCAGTAACTGGGGTATTGTTGCTGGTGAAAACAGTGGTGGAGGTGACAGTGGATGGTTCGTTCCAGGTGGTAGTAGTGGTTGTGATAATACCTGATGGGCCTGTGGTAGGAGTTGGAACAGCAACAATGATCTCAGTAACTGGAGTATTGTTGCTGGTGAAAACAGTGGTGGAGGTGACAGTGGATGGTTCGTTCCAGGTGGTAGTAGTGGTTGTGATAATACCTGATGGGCCTGTGGTAGGAGTTGGAACAGCAACAATGATCTCAGTAACTGGAGTATTGTTGCTGGTGAAAACAGTGGTGGAGGTGACAGTGGATGGTTCGTTCCAGGTGGTAGTAGTGGTTGTGATAATACCTGATGGGCCTGTGGTAGGAGTTGGAACAACAACAATGATCTCAGTAACTGGGGTATTGTTGCTGGTGAAAATAGTGGTGGAGGTGGTGACAATGGATGGTTCGTTCCCAGTGGTAGTAGTAGTAGTGATAATACCTGATGGGCCTGTGGTAGGAGTTGGAACAACAACAATGATCTCAGTAACTGGAGTATTGTTGCTGGTGAAAACAGTGGTGGAGGTGACAGTGGATGGTTCGTTCCAGGTGGTAGTAGTGGTTGTGATAATACCTGATGGGCCTGTGGTAGGAGTTGGAACAACAACAATGATCTCAGTAACTGGGGTATTGTTGCTGGTGAAAATAGTGGTGGAGGTGGTGACAATGGATGGTTCGTTCCCAGTGGTAGTAGTAGTAGTGATAATACCTGATGGGCCTGTGGTAGGAGTTGGAACAACAACAATGATCTCAGTAACTGGAGTATTGTTGCTGGTGAAAACAGTGGTGGAGGTGACAGTGGATGGTTCGTTCCAGGTGGTAGTAGTGGTTGTGATAATACCTGATGGGCCTGTGGTAGGAGTTGGAACAGCAACAATGATCTCAGTAACTGGGGTATTGTTGCTGGTGAAAACAGTGGTGGAGGTGACAGTGGATGGTTCGTTCCAGGTGGTAGTAGTGGTTGTGATAATACCTGATGGGCCTGTGGTAGGAGTTGGAACAACAACAATAATCTCAGTAACTGGGGTATTGTTGCTGGTGAAAACAGTGGTGGAGGTGACAGTGGATGGTTCGTTCCAGGTGGTAGTAGTGGTTGTGATAATACCTGATGGGCCTGTGGTAGGAGTTGGAACAGCAACAATGATCTCAGTAACTGGGGTATTGTTGCTGGTGAAAACAGTGGTGGAGGTGACAGTGGATGGTTCGTTCCAGGTGGTAGTAGTGGTTGTGATAATACCTGATGGGCCTGTGGTAGGAGTTGGAACAACAACAATAATCTCAGTAACTGGGGTATTGTTGCTGGTGAAAACAGTGGTGGAGGTGACAGTGGATGGTTCGTTCCAAGTGGTAGTAGTGGTTGTCAAAATACCTGGATAAGATGGAACAGCTGATGATGAGATACTTGATGATGGACCTTCAGATAATGAAGCTGAAGAAGCACCTTCAGATGATGACACAGTAGAAGCAGTTTCAGATGATGACACAGTAGAAGAAACTCCTGATGATGAAGATAAGACCGATGCAGAAGCTGAAACTTCTGATGATGAGACACCTGATGATGGACCTTCAAATGATGACACAGTAGAGGCAGTTTCAGAAGATGACACAGTAGAAGCAGCTTCAACAGATGACACAGTAGAAGAAACTTCTGATGATGAAGATAAGACCGATGCAGAAGCTGAAACTTCTGATGATGAGACACTTGATGATGGACCTTCAGATGATGACACAGTAGAAGCAGTTTCAATAGATGACACAGAAGACGAAACTTCTGATGAAACTGAGGAGG
This sequence comes from Taiozyma bovis, assembly GCA_003707945.3. NCBI lineage: Eukaryota > Fungi > Ascomycota > Saccharomycetes > Phaffomycetales > Wickerhamomycetaceae > Taiozyma > Taiozyma bovis. The sequence continues at coordinate 170,762 of PPMH03000015.1, read as the reverse complement.
ATGATGGAGTTGGATCCAAAACGATGATCTCAGTGACTGGGGTGTTATTGCTGGTGAAAACAGTGGTAGTGCTGACAGTGGATGCTCCTGCCCAGGTGGTGGTCGTAGTAGTCAAAATACCTGGATAAGATGGACCCTCAGTTGAAGATGAGGTTGATGAGGAAACTGAAACTTCAGATGATGGGTTACTTGAAGAAGCAACATCAGATGATGAAACTGAAGAAGGAACTTCAGAAGAAGACACGGACGAAGAAACATCGGATGAAGACACAGTAGAAGCCCCTGCAATAGATGTCACAGAAGAAGAAACTTCAGATAAAGAAACATCAGAGGAAGATGAGGTTGATGAGGAAGCTGAAACTTCAGAGGATGAATCATTTGAAGAGGCAACTTCAGAGGATGAAACTTCAGAGGATGACACAGAAGAAGAAACGTCAGAGGAAGAAACATCAGATGAAGATGAGGTTGATGAAGAAGCTGAAACTTCGGATGATGAATCACTTGATGATGGACCTTCAGATGATGAAACTGAAGAAGCAACTTCAGAAGATGACACAGACGAAGAAACATCAGTTGAAGACACGGTAGAAGCACCTGCAATAGATGTCACAGAAGAAGAAGCTTCAGATGAAGCTGAAACTTCGGATGATGAAGCTGAAGAAGCAACTTCAGAAGATGACACAGATGATGAAACTTCAGAAGATGACACAGAAGAAGAAACATCGGAGGAAGATGAGGTTGATGAAGAAGCTGAAACTTCGGATGATGAATCACTTGATGATGGACCTTCAGATGATGAATCACTTGATGATGGACCTTCAGATGATGAATCACTTGATGATGGACCTTCAGATGATGAAACTGAAGAAGGAACTTCAGAAGACGACACAGACGAAGAAACATCGGATGAAGACACAGAAGACACAGTAGACACAGTAGAAGCACCTGCAATAGATGTCACAGAAGAAGAAACATCAGAGGAAGATGAGGTTGATGATGAAGCAGAAACTTCGGATGATGAATCACTTGAAGAAGAAGCTTCAGATGATGAAACTTCAGAAGATGACACAGATGAAGAAACTTCAGAAGATGACACAGATGAAGAAACTTCAGAAGATGACACAGATGAAGAAACGTCAGAGGATGAAGCTTCAGAGGATGAATCACTTGAAGAAGAAGCTTCAGATGATGAATCACTTGAAGAAGGAACTTCAGAAGATGACACAGACGAAGAAACATCAGTTGAAGACACGGTAGAAGCACCTGCAATAGATGTCACAGAAGAAGAAGCTTCAGATGAAGATGGGATTGATGAGGAAGCTGAAACTTGAGAGGATGAATCACTTGAGGAGGCAACGTCAGAGGATGAATCACTTGAAGAAGAAGCTTCAGAGGATGAATCACTTGAAGAAGAAGCTTCAGATGATGAAACTTCAGATGATGAATCACTTGAAGAAGAAGCTTCAGACGATGAAACTTCAGAGGATGAATCACTTGAAGAAGGAACTTCAGAAGATGACACTGATGAAGATGGGATTGATGAGGAAGCTGAAACTTGAGAGGATGAATCACTTGAGGAGGCAACTTCAGAGGATGAATCACTTGAAGAGGCAACTTCAGAACTTGAAGAGGCAATTTCAGAGGATGAATCACTTGAAGAAGAAGCTTCAGATGATGAAACTTCAGAGGATGAATCACTTGAAGAAGAAGCATCAGAGGATGAAACTTCAGAGGATGAATCACTTGAAGAAAAAGCATCAGAGGATGAATCACTTGAAGAAGAAGCTTCAGATGATGAAACTTCAGAGGATAACACAGAAGAAGAAACTTCAGAGGAAGAAACATCGGAGGAAGATGAGGTTGATGAAGAAGCTGAAACTTCGGATGATGACTCACTTGATGATGGACCTTCAGATGATGAAACTGAAGAAGAAACTTCAGAAGAAGACACAGTTGAAGAAACATCAGTTGAAGACACAGTAGAAGCAGCAGCAATAGATGACACAGAAGAAGAAACTGAAGAGGAAGATGATGAAACTGAAGAGGAAGACGATGAAACTGAAGAGGCAACTTCAGAAGATGACACAGATGAGGAAACATCAGAAGATGAAACTGAAGAGGAAGCTGCGACTGCAGAAGATGAAACTGAAGAGGAAGCTGAATGGGATGACGATGACGAATGGATAGAGGACGATGGGACGGATGACGAGGATGAATGTGAAGAGGACGATGGGATTGAAGAAAAGGAAGAGGAAGAAGAATGGATGGAGGAGGATGATAGGAATGATGAAGATGAGCTGGTGAAACACTGAGTAGCTGGGGTTCTAACGATCTCAGTGATAGTGGAATCAACACCAGTGGTGTATCTAGTGATAGTTTCACAACCAGTCCATGCACTGGTAACGGTGGTTGTCTTTGGGAGTTCTTGACCATTACCGTTACCACCAGCATTACCTGTAACCAAACTGTAAGTGACGGTTCTTCCAGCAGTCTTTCTACCACCTCTTGAACAAGTGACACTTAAATCGTAGCGGACAACCAATGAAGCTGGAATACCAGAGATGAAAGCATCAAAGAAGAATCGACCACCAGCAGGAATAGAACCAAATGAAACGGTGTAAGAACGTTTGTTAGAGGACAAGTTTTCGTTTTCGGAGGTCAAGGTCTGAAAAGCGGTTGGCTGACCAAATGCGTTGACAGCAGTCGCATCAAACGATTCGTAACCATCAAAAAATAGACTGGCTGGACTGTTGATGGTGTAAGTGAAAGTACCACCAGTGATGTAGCCACCAGGACACAAGTTGCTATCGGAACGGTAAGTGACAAAGAATTCGTTGTTCATGGTGTATCTGGCCAAGTAGTCTTCACCAGTAGTAGAAACAGCGGATAGCTGCAAATTACCAGAAATAGCATTGTTGAAAGTGATAGTGTTAGCACCAGTCTTCCAGGATTGAGCCAAGTCCACTGCATCGGAACGGGCACCACCATCGAAGACTATGGTCAAGTCAACGTCACCAGAAATGGTCTTGTATCCAGTGATATCTTGGGTCACTGTACAGTCGATTTTGGTTGATGAGGCTCTACCACCAGCAGAGTGGATTTGACAAGAGGCAAAGTTTTTACCATTGGCAGTGATGTCAAAGTATTGTCTCAAAGTACCATCGTTGATACGGACTTCAAACACACGTGGCATATCAAGGGAGAAAGTGTCACCAGTGGCAGCACCAGTCTTTTCAACATCTAGTAAAAAGCTCAGGTTTGAAACATAGAAACCAAATGGGGTACCACCACCGGATGCTGGGGTGATTGAGTTGATAGAGGTGAAGATGTTACCTAGATCCTTACCAAGGGCTGTGCACGCCAACAAGGCTAGGAGTAGGGAACTGAATAACGTCTTTATCATTGCTGGCCTATGGTTGATAATACTGAAAACCTAGAAGCCTGAGTTGGGAAAAAAATGAAGGAATAGCATTCTTTATATTACTTTTGGTCCCCAGCAGAGGAAAGCAGGTGGTGACAATTTGACCGCAAGTTCACGCTCTCTTACACCTTACATTCTCATTGGGATTTAAGCCGATGTGTTGAGGTTGAGGTCCCTAAGCAGGAAAATTGCATTGCCTCTTACACATACACGCTTCCGCTAACCGAGCAGTGCATTGCAGGAACTCGCGTGTGAATGTTTGGGAAATGCAGACCAAATTTCAGGTTCTGGTGAGTATTTCAGCGGCAAAACGCACCTAGTCTAAGTTGTTGTGATTTTTTTTCTGCTCTTATTCGGCTTTTTTTTTTATTTTGAGATCTGGCAAGGGCTTTTTTTGCTTATAAGCGAGCAACGTCCATGCATGCGCATACCGTTTACCCGCGACCCTTTTGAGCTTCCTTAGTAGAAAATCATAGTCCTTCTAGAAACAGTGCTGGAAGAATGTTAGTAGAATAAAGTATTCCTGGGGGTTGCACCACTCACATGGTGGGAGGGTCTAGTGGATTCCTCTGTAAGAGACTTGAGAGTGTTCTGGGGAGTATATAATCTCGCTTTTGGATCTTGGATGTTGGATCTTCTATCAAATATAGAAGGTCTGGCAGAACCTTAAAAACGTGGGATCTGGAAAAGTTTCTTTTTTTATCCACAAGCGTGCGCATACATGCGTTTGTATGGCCCCAATATAGAACAAGATACGAAACCTTATTATGCCCTAGCGCCCATAAGATCCCACCCCACAGGTTGAAAGCCCCAGGAGCAGAATTCTCCTAGAATTACGGTACAGAACCCTCCACATCTGGATGCTAGGGTGTGTCATTACTGGTTCGGTATCTCAAAGGGTTACATTTAGGTCACAAGCCGCAGTTAAGACGACGTATGAGGGAAAAAAATATTTCCCACTAATGCATTTGGTCCACACATTTCGATGGACCGCCCTGGCTGAATCCAAGCGTATTTCACCGCAAACTCCCTAAAGCTCAGCTCCTAAAGAAATTCAAACAATTTCCTGTGTTCCAGGTTTTTTCCAAAGGTACGTTTCAGATCCTTGTCTCATACAGTTCAGATTTCCAGATTTCCGTCTGTTGTTCCATCTTAGATCTCTGCCTGCATGGAAGCAAGTTTGAGGTTGTTCCATGCGTCGGGGTGTATTGATGCAGCTAGATGCATATATATGCGGTCCAATTAAGCGAAAAAAGAAAAACTGAAGTGGACTCGGCGTCATAGCGACTCCTTAGCGGAGTTAAAGAGGGACTAAATGACCTATACGATCTACAGATTCAAAAGAATTGCTTTTCGACAATTGGTTGGAGAGATCCTTGCACGACGAAGAAATTGGTTGGTATGCATGGATGTATTCTAGATCTAAAGGAAAACCCAACAGAACTCAAATGGTACAAAAAGATGTTAGCAATAGAGAGAAAAAACTTGACTTCAAGCTCAGAAGGGCTAAACCTTTTATACGTTGCCTTTCCACACTCCACAAGTTTGTTGGATCGATCTTTAACGCCACCTCATGCATACAGTAAGCCTTTTCTTTTCTCATATTATTATGCCGCCTCAGGCATTTCATTGTCCTTAGGCATTTCATGAAGTGCTTAATTTATTCTGAATTCGCAAAGGCGGTACGTACATGCTCTACTTTGTGGTTAATTGATTATGCCCCTCCTGCAAGCAACTGAAAAGATACAGTATCTTACTACATGCACGCCTAGCAGTCATAACTCATGGTGGTCATCTCTTGAGGTCTCGTGGACACATATCCAGAAGAAAAATCCCTTTATAAACGCCCTGAGATTTGAGATTTATATATACGAGGGAATTACAACTTTGAAAGGGCAACACAATCAGCAATCAGCAATCAGTCTTGTATAACATAGAAAGAGCACTCGATAAATGACATGCTCGAAAAACTTGTCAGTGGTTTAGCAATCATGTGGCTTTTATGCACTACATTTATCTCAACATGGACTGTCCTTGTATCGTAAAGGTTTGTACATCATGGCTGATCAAACATTGTTGGTATTCCTGCGTGACATTACGGCGTGTGGGAATGTCTTTAACTCAGCCCTGAAAACAATTAGTCATTAATCTACGGCGCTGGAGAGCCTGGAACGCCCACCGAAGCCCCTGTGGAACACTTCCAGACTTCTTGCAGGATCTCTTGCAGTTAATCCCGGACCAGGATCTCTGTTGACGCATGTTGACGCGATGATCGGGTGCTTAGCGGGCGCTAATGCACGCTAGCGCATACTGCTAATAGGTACCGAGCCTTAAAGTTGCACGAAAACTACCAAAAAGATCAAGAACCCTTCAGCACACGGCACAGTCGAATATATACACGGATATATCGAGTAACCAATGTACTAAAGCAAACGCAGAAAAGAAGCACCTCCTTGGGCATCACGCCAGCTCAATACCGTGTTCGTCGCAGCGGCTCGTGGGAGGGTCTCACTGAACACACGCAGAACCGAAGCTTATTTACTAATTGCCCAGTCTTTGGATGCATCAATTGAGATCCCAGATCTTGACATGCAGTTTAACCTTTGAACCGTTAGAATGCAATCTGGGAAATATACGAAACACAAACGGCTCTCTTGGTCATTCTCCTTACAGTGATTGAATAAGCCTCGACTTTATAAACGCCGGGGACCTTTTCCTTTCGATTTATAAGCGTCAAAGGCTGAGAACCCTTGTCAAGGACTTTGAAGACTGGTCAGTTACCCGCATATTCAGAGATAGGAAAGAAGATCATCAAGATGGGAACCTAAAGCTAGATGAGGACCCAACTTCTGATTGAATACCAGCACTAATGATCCGATGATCTAAGATGATGGTATCCAATCTCATCATCAGATCTTTGGTAGGGAGTAATTACTTGGTGGTGTCTGTTTTGGTTTACTGGCGGTTCCCACGCAGTTTAAAGTTCACCTTTTTAATAATCTTACAGTGCACTCTTATGCAACAGAGTTTATGTACTTTCTAAATTGTATGCTTGTAACTACGCTTTGAACAAGGCTTGGGTTTGAGTGTTGGACTACATTACCCAGCGATATATTGCACCTTTTGGGCTCTCAAGTACCATCGTTCATGGCCGCCTCTGTACGTCGTAAATGGAAGATACTATGGCTGAACCTCTCTTTATCCACCCACCTACAGGTAGAATACGTAGTAGCTATAGTAATAGTTGTATCCAATATAGTATATGCGCTCTATTTGAAAAGCTCCTGCTCTGTTTTGATAGCCTGGGTTCCCTTCAGATGACCGATTAATTTCTCCCATAAGTCATCACCATTGCGCATACATCCAGCATTACCAATCAGGAATAACCCGTATCTAGCTCTCGTCAATGCAACATTCAATCTTCGAGCGTCCTTCACAAACCCAATCTTGTTTTCTTTGTTGGATCTGACACATGAAAAGATGATGATATCCTTTTCACGACCTTGGAAGGCATCAATGGAACTGACCATGATACCAACAATAGTCTTGATAGTGGTTGGTTTCTTCTTCGTCAAAGAATCCTCGTCGACTTCTTCTTCAATTTGTTGATTGGAAGGATTGATAATGGCATCCTTTTGGATCATATCAGCGAGTAAATCCCTCTGGGCCGAATAAGGAGTGATTACACTGATCTCTTTTCTTGGTATATTCTTAGCGACGATAAGATCTTTCAGTATCCTCAAAATCAGTTGCGCTTCACCCTTATTAGTGTAAGTGAACCCACCACTACCACCTCTTCTAAAGTTCGAAACCTTTTGCTCTTGATGTTTATCACCATAGTCAACGAATGTAATTGGCTCAATTCCCTCCATTTGGCGGTCCTCTGGTGTCAACCCATCTTGAAGCAAGTTATGGTAAAAGTGTTTAATTGGAAACTCAGAAATCTTTGGGTGCATTCTGTATTGGGTGTTCAACATATGTGGATTGGTGTAAGTCCCATTCTTCAAGACTCTTTCAAACAGAGATTGTTCCAAATATGGGATATCTGAGAACGAACTCAATTGCTTGTCATCACCAACAAAGATGAATCTATCGACGCCTGGCATACTCAATGGGATTAAAGTACTAGCTTCTGAAGACTGAGTGGACTCATCCATTATCACCACTGGTAACTTTTTGATGGACTTCAATTGATGACCACCAGCAACAACACTAGTGGTGAAGATCACTTGAGCTTGGGCGACTGCCTTATCAATGATGGAATTTGACACAGTCAATAGTTTCTTGAACTGATTTTGACTCACGGGTTTTCTGTTATACTTTAAATCTAAGGCGATTTCTTGATTCTTAGCAGGTAGTTTGTTGAAAACTTGATGATGTAGACAGATATCGGATAAATGATGCTTTTCATTATATTCTCTTTCCTTCTCGGTAGAAACAATTCTCAAGATATTCAAATCCTCATCGGCCTTCAATTTCTCAGCAATGTTATCAATGGCAATATTGGAAGCTGCAACAACCAAGATTGGAAAAGTTTTCAAGTTTCTCAACAACTGTAAGATGATTTCATAAATGGTGGAAGTCTTACCTGTCCCTGGTGGTCCTTGCAAGACAGTGATGGAATTGTTCAAGACATGCTGAATGGCGTTTTTCTGTGAATCATTGAACGTTGGCTTGGTGAAAGTTAAACGGTTGTTGAAGTTGACTTGTCTAATTGGTTCTTTGCCTAGCAACATCTTGATAAACTTTGGATTCTCGATTCTGGACATGGCGAATAAAATCCTGTTGATGGTAGCTGAACATGGTAAGATGGACAAAGTCGAAGAACCAATAGGGAAATTTTCAAGATCGTTCCATTTGTAAAGTTCTAACAATAGTTCCATCCTTTTCGGTCCGTTTCTCTTAATGACATTCAAATCTTTAACAAAACAATCCCAGATGTTATCCTTATCGCTCGATCTAGCAACAAAGATGGATTGGTTCATACTGAATGGTAATCTACCAAGTTTTCTCAGTTTCTCTGGAACAAGTTTCTCAATCTCTTCGGTGATTGGGATAGTAACTTTGAATAGTTGTTTATTGTCCTTGTGCCATTCTGTGGTGAAATTGGTGATTGGATCAGTTTCAAGTTTTTCTTCAAGGTATAAATGGAAGCACATCTCTTTGAAGTATTCATTGATTGAGTCATAGGATAGTTTAGGTTGATTACTCAGATACTTTGGAATGTGTTCAAATTCTTCGGGTTCTTCAGATTCTGGAACTGACTTTAGGAAAACTTCCTTCTTTGGTGGAGTTGACTCCTTTTTGTCAACCGTTTGCGTCTTTGGTTCATTGGCAATTTTAAAGTTCTGTCTAGCTTGAGGTTTGGAGCTAAAGGTCTTCTTGTTGTCTTTCAAATTCTTTCCATTCTTTGGATTAGTGGACTTGGTTTCAACTGGGTTAGTTTTTTTAACTTTTGGACCTTTTGCCGCTTTATCCTTCAATTTTGAGCCTTTATCAATGGTTGGGTTATCATTTGTTTCTGATTTGATATCATTCTTTTGAACTTTCTTTGGTTTCTCAGATTGTTTAGAGATCTTCTTGTCTGTTGATATTTTCAATTCTTGGACTTTAGCGGTCAGATCATTAGTTGAAATAGTAGTGACTTCATTCTCTTGTGATTTCTTATTTGGCTTTGATCCTAGTGATGGAGTCGGTTTAGAACTATTGAAGTTGCTTGGTTTCGATCTGGGCTTCTTATAGTCCTCTGAGCTTGGAGCAGGTGATGAAGACTTTGAACCAGAAGAAAACTTGGGACCTGATGGCTTTGAACCAGAAGATTTTGAGCCTCGGGAAGGAGCAGGCTTCGATGACCGAGGTTTTGAAGATCTTGAGTTTGACTTAGCAGTAGGTTTGCTTTGGGTTGATTTTGGTGCTGGTGCTGGTCTCTGTAGTGCAGCTAGACCTTTCTCATCCTCAGGCCTAATCTTGGAGACTTCCTTCTTATCTAATGCCTTGAAACTTCTCAGTGTTTCATTATTATTACTTGGAGTCACAGTCTTGTGTGGGTTTGTAAGTCTCTTTGGTTTACCAAATCTACCACCTTTCCCCTTTTGACCTCTTCCAATTTTTCTACCTCTCTTCACAGGCTTGCTTGAGGTCTTGACATGCTCTTTGATACCGAGAAGCACATACAGGAACGTTTCATCTGATTCTTTGACAAACTCATGATTAGCATCCAAATTCTTCTCCTTAATACATTTGTAACAAGCAATGAATGATGTGTCCTTCTTATCTACACTCAGGTGATTGTCATTGTGACAGAAAGAACAGTTCAAGTCTCTAACAGTGAAGTAATTGGGTATGCTCTTCAATATAGAACCATTTTGGAGGGTGTACTGTGTAGAAGGTTTGTCCTGTTGTTTACCAAAACACGCTTGACACAGCAGGGACATTTCATAACCACCATATCGTATGACAATCAACTGGTGGATGTTTGAGTCTTGACACTCTTCACACTCCAGTTGTTCTTGAGACGCTGTGTGGACCACGGACTTGTGCCTCGTTGTGGAAAGATGTCTCATCATCTCTTGGTCCTCGAGTGACGTGGAGCATGTGGGACAAGTGTACTGCACCATCTCGTTGAAAGCTCTATGATCTCTTGTTCTCTTCAAAAATCGGTGATGGCCTATTCTTTTTTTTTAATTAGATTATGTGATCCGCGAATGACATTATGATGGTAAATCAAGGTATTACCTAATTGAGTGATAGCTGGATATCTGGATATTTACATCTATTTATTTATTATATTATTCAACTTAACACCTCTTGCTATCTATTTGAATGCCAATTGTGTTTTTTAAAACATCCAATTTTAACTTGAAATTAATTATTACTAAAATAGTTTTAACTAGTTAAATTTTATTTGTAGTGTATAATTTCCGAAAGTTACCCACGGTAAAGGAAACTCCTTCGGTATTAGGTTATCATCACGTTATGCATCACGTGACCGTATAAGAAGGTAAATTATGATTCCAGTGGACCGTTTCTTGACAACGTGCCTTACGAGTTGCATGAAGTGTTATATTATGAATATGTATATATCATGATGAGAGATGGAGGCATTTTTTGAAATTTTAGCTCGATTTAAAAAGTATCGATATTAGTATACAACGTCAAAGTTCTTCTGGTTCATTTCTTCTTACCAAAACCAAACTTCTTTTTCTTCTTTTTATCTTTAGCCATTGGATCAATATCGGCAATGATACCACCTAATGGTTTAGCATCAGACTCACTTGAAAAGGATTGATCAAATCCACTATTCAAACCATTCAAATTAGCACTTGAACTTGAATTGTTATGAGATGATGGAAGGATTTGAACAGATGGATTCAACCCACTAGATGATGAGCCATTGGATGTGACGTTCTCTGGAATTGATGAAAATGAAGAATTCTTGGAGTTATCATTACTGGTGGAACGGAAATGTGGTTGTGGAGGTAAAGATAAATTCTGTTGAGAAAACCCATTTGGCTGTTGTAGGGCCGCATCATGCATTTGTGCACCTTGTGCAATCCCTGGAGAGTTACCCTGCGAGTTTGAAGGTGTTTGTTGCATGAATTGAGTACTTCTCTTTGGTCTTAGGCCATTATTCCCAGCACCAGCACCACCACTTGGAATCAAATTATTGTAATTGTCACTCAAATTAGAAGTACCCATAGGGAATGAAGACTTTCTGTTTTTTCTTGAAGTCTTTTTGACAGGTTGTTGGAAACCATTGTGTATCAGTGGTGCATTACCATTAGCTATTAAGCCACCACCATTGAGCATTTGAGTTGAATCTAAAACAGGCATAGTTGAGCGACGCGGTTGAATTGGTGGTTGAAGTTGTAACTGTTGAGTTTGCTGTTGCTGTTGTTGATTAAATTGTTGAGATGGTTGACCATTTGCAACACTGTTGAATCTATTTTGCAATGTTGGTGGATTTTGAAGTTGATGTTGTTGTTGGGGAAATGGCGCATTTTGAGGTGGGCCTCTGTTTGGACCATTAAAGTAATTGAATTTCTTGTTCAACTCCATTTCTCTGTTCAATAACATTTGTTCTCTTCTTTGAAGTTCCAATTCTTTGGCCGAAACTTCATCAACTGGTTGTGGTGGGTTTGGTGGGCCATGGGTTGGAATCTTCAGCTTCAAAGGAGGTTGTTGACCCTTAGCTGTAGAAGTTGAAAATTGGGTTTGCTCTGTATCATTACCTTCATCTTCACCATCAATTTCCGAATCATCTAGGGTAGATGTGACCTGTTTAGCCTCACCATTTAGTTGAGGTGTTTCTAATTGAGATCCATACAAGGCATAATTGGTTAAATCACTTAAATCTGGCGTACCAGTGACGGAGTATTCTGGTTGTTTCAATTGTTCAGTTTGTTTATTGAACGATGTTTGTTGCGGCGGAGAAGCTAGGGATGGAGCAGCAGAAGCAGAAGCAGAAGCAGAAACAACAGAAGCAGCAGCAGCAGATCTCTGAAGTTGTTGAATTCTTGCCTCAGCTTGATGTAGCTGCTTTGTCTTTGATTGCAAAGTAGTGTGTAGATGCTCCTGTTGTAATTTCAGATTTTGGAAATTCATCAGTACGTTGCTTAGTTCAGCTTCCTTTGATGTCAATCTTTCATTAGACTTTAGTAGGTCTTTGTATTGAGATGCCAGTCTTTCATTCTTTTCTCTCTCAGCACTGATTAATTGTTCGTTGGATTCAAGTTCACGTTTTAAAGCTTTCGAGTCTGAGTCATCACCTGATCTTCTAAAGAAGATTGATTTGGAATCTGGATTATTCAACTTTTCATATTGACACATTGTGGCATATAAGAACTCCAAGTACGGCGTTTTGATACCATGGTCATCAGCCAACAGGATAGGCTGAAGTAACAACAGGTCAATATCAAGACCAACTCTGTGAAAGAATCTGTAGAATAAAGATGGTGCTTCCAAGTAAAGTGGACTTTTCTCAAAGACTTCTCTACTGGTGTATTCATTGCTCCAAGCCTTCAATAAACCGGATTCACTATCAAAACCATTTGGAAGTTTACAGCCCATGGTCTTAGCAACAGTGATCATTTCCGTGACTAGACCACTTAGTAACGGTTTGGCCAGGATCTGTAATTGTAGTTCTGAAGGTTGGCATACTTCGAATAGAATCAATAATGGGTTGAAACAAATTCTTGGGATAGCATATTTCCATTCTTCAACAAGAAACTCTAGGAAACTTGACTTTAGAGTGACAATCAATGAGTCAGTATTCTTATATTGGAACAGTTTGGATAAGGCACCCAAGTTCTGTTGAGTAGTTTTAGAGTATTTGGCAGTTGATGTGCTTGATTCACCTATAATCAGTTCTCTTGCGACCTTCAAGTTGACATATTCATTTGTAGAAGTCCTTCTGATATCAATATTTGAAATGATTGAGAAAATGGATAATTGAAGTGTTTTTGGTAAACAATTTTTCAAGAATGGTTCAAGATTGACAAACCCAGTAGATTCAATTAGTAAGATGGTATTCTTACTCAAGTAAGGCACTAGTTCAGTAGCCAAAACGGAAATACCTTGTAATGATTTGCAGGATAGGAAAATGATGTCATACTTCAGTTTGCTCTGTAATTGCTTAATATTGGTGACTAAGATCTCGGGTTGAAACCGAATCTTGGTGTTGATGAGCTCATCTCTGATTAGTAGTGCAGATTCAGGGTTGACATCATCAATGACGGAATGGACGTTGAACTTCTGTGAGCCCTGTAGTTTCCATGAGTAGTACAACAAGTTTGGATTGTCACCAACTAGAGAGAGAGAGTTAGTAAAAAAGCTTCTTTTCATGAAAGATCAGGAACATCAGACACAAAAACACATACCGGATAAAATGTTCAGACGGGAAGACGACATGGGCGAGTTCTGAGCAGTTTGATGGGATGGGGGGAGAATGAGCTTGGGTGAAGATACGGAGCCAAGTAGGAGGTGGGGCACTCTTTATCAAAGAAGGTGGTGGGCCGTTCTTAGTTCCAAAGCGAAGAGGTAAATAATAGAAAGAGTTTGGAGCTTTAACCGAGATCTGGGACCAGGAAGGGCAAGAAAACACGGGGAAAGATTGGCCTAGTGGAGAGCAGCAAGTGAGAACAAAGTTCACAGATTTCGGCAACTCTTGTGGTAGAAAAAAACAAGTTTCCCGCAATCTCTCAGCTCTAAAATGGCACAGAGATTCAAAAATGGCACGGTACGTTTGGTATTAATGTTGTAATTTTTGCTAATTATGCAAATTTGACATTTTTTTTTGTCGGCGCCTTCGCGAAAACGAATGAAACAGTGGCCAGGGCAACAAACCAAAAAGAAAAAAATAATGTAACAACTGTAAATTGTAAATAGAAACAATACAGAGACTCGGTCAAAGAGTCTTGGAACTTGGAAAGTCCCTGCAACCTGAAGGTGTCAGGGACTTGGCTCTTACCAGGTCTCGAATCTCGGCATTCGGGCATCTCGGATGCTCATCTCGGATGATGGAAGAAGTGTTTTTGAATGAAAATTAATGAATTTGTCCAATATTGAACAGGGTTTAGTTTGTGAATCCCAATTTAGGATTCTCAAAAGTGGATCAAATGTTTGTCCCCCCAAAGTGTAGATTGAGTGTTTATTCTTTGCCAGATATAAACCCCCACAGATATAAAGCTTACTACTATATCACACTATAAAACCAAAAACCTTCTAAAACTAATTCGCGAAATACCAAAAAAAAAATTAACTACGAGATGAGCTTACAAAAGAGTTGAAGACACTTAACCATCTTCTTTATAAATATGTCAGACGTCGCTGCTGCACCAGCTTTATCGACATACCAAGATGAAAGCACATTTGAGTTTCAAAAAGTAGAAAAGAAGAAAATCGATAGAAGTTACTTGGGTCCTGAGTGGGAAGATGAGTCCAAACTACATGAATTGATCAGAGATTACTATTCACTGGATGATCTATCAAAACACTTGTCACAGGTGGATACCCATGGTAATCACAAGTTCAAGAAGATAACATTGCAATTTCCAGATTCTCTAGTTGGCGATTCTGCCATCATTGTCCAACAACTCCAAGAATCGCTATCAACACTAAATCCAATTGTTTCCAATATAGAAGAAGAGAAAGAAAATTGTAAAAAGTCCTGTGAAAACTGCAAATGTTCAGATCCAACAGAGATTAAGGAAGAGGACAATACCCAGAATGTCTGGATCCTTGCTGACACTGCCTATTCTTCCTGTTGTATTGATGAAGTCGCAGCTGAACATGTCAATAGTAATATCGTGGTTCACTTTGGTGATGCTTGTTTGAATGCCATCCAGAAACTACCTGCCGTTTACATTTTTGGTAAGCCACATCTGGATCTTGACTCAACAATCGCCAAGTTCAAAGAAACATACCCAGACACTGAATCGAAAGTGGTCTTAATGGCCGATGCCCCACATACAAGACATTTACCTGAACTTTACACTGAATTGAAAACAACATATCCAAATATAGGATTCGCAGACATCAACCTTGGGAGGGCCAATGATGCAAAGATAATAGGATTCCAAAGCTCCAATGTCTCCACTACAACAAAATTACGTTTCTCCAACAGAATCCTAGTGACAGATGAAGAAATTGAAGAAGATGAACTAATAGATTATAACTTATTCCATATCACCACTCCACAACCTCCTCATTTATTATACCTCTCCACCAAATTCTCACAACTATCATTATATTCACCATCAGATAACATCATTGATCAGGGCCCATTCCCATCACTAATGAAACGTTACAGATACATGCACATTGCCAGAACCGCTGGTACAATTGGTATTCTGGTGAACACGTTATCACTACGAAACACTAAAGAAGTCATCAAGAAAGTCTCTCAACAGATCAGAGATGCTGACAAAAAATCGTATATGTTTGTCGTTGGGAAACCTAATGTTGCTAAGCTGGCTAATTTTGAAAGTATTGATATTTGGTGCATCCTGGGCTGTGGTCAAGGTGGTATTGTGCTGGATACAGCCAACGAATTCTTTAAGCCTATTGTTACCCCATATGAATTGGAATTGGCTCTAAGTCCGCAAGTCAGTTGGACAGGTAAATGGGTGACTAATTTTGAAAAGATATTGGAAGAAGATGATGATCAAGAGCAAGATAACGGAAAAACTGAAAGTGAAGAAAACAAAAATGATACCTTGGAAGGTGAAGATGAAGCTCCAGAATTCAATCCAGTCACTGGTAAATACGTGAGTAATTCTCGTCCATTACGTTCTATCCAACATCTTGAAATCGATTCAGTGTCACAATCAGCCAAAGAGGAAGGTCAATTAGTCAAGGCCTTTTCACAAGCTGTTGCTATCAAAGGAACAATCTCCACCTCTGCCATCCACTTGCAAAACCGTGAATGGACAGGTTTAGGCTCTGATTTCACTGAGGATTATGATGAAGAAGGTGCTCTTGTTGAAGAAGGCAGGGGAGGTATTGCCCGTGGTTACGATTTTGACGTTCAAGATAGGGCTACTAAATAGACATGAAAAGATAATACATTTTTGTTTTTGCATTGTCACCTATTATCTTTTATATAAGTTCGTACGCTGTTCACTTGTAGTATTGGAGGATTTTTCACTTAAATGGCAATAACCCTAAAATGGAACTCAGCTCTTGGATTAGGAACATTCTCACCATTAGCACGACGTTGTCTCAAGTTTCGTTGTTGCAAGAAACTAGCACCGATAAAGACAACAAAACAGACAATGAAGAATCCAATGACGATGAAATCGGAAGGATCAAACAATTGATCACCTTCATCGATTTCTTCCATTAATTCCTCTGCACGATGTTCTTGTTCATATTCTCTGGCAATTTCTTCATTCGTTCCACGGACTTTACTATACATCGACAGAAGATCCTTCCAGGTTCTTTGCTCATTATGACTGTATATACCATTAATTTTACCACCGCTGATGTTGTTGAAGAAACTCTTGAATCTTAGACGAAGCAACGCAAGTTGTACAGGCAAGTAAGCCTTTGGATGACGAACCAGTGCCAAGTCATAATAACGTTTTGCTAGATAGAAATCCTTTTCAACACCAAGACCATGTTCGTACAGCCAACCCATGTTGAAGTTTCCTTGACTTGAACCGGCGACACCGGCAGCCAAATATGATGCAACGGCCTTATCGTATTCCTTGTTGGCGAAATAAACGTCACCTAATAACACAGTGGAGTCTAAGTTATCTTGGGCAGATGATCTTGTCAAGTATGTAATGGCCATTTTTCTTCTCTCTTCAGTGGTTACTGGTGGATCAGAAGTCTCTAGTAAAGTTGGCAATTGGAATAGGATGTAAGCAGCAGAGGACTGCGCAGTCTCAAACCCTTGTTCAGCAGCCATAACATACCCAAGTAGTGCGTTCTCTAATCTACCATGGTACACTTCTTTTAATGCCCACTCTAATGAAGTCACCACATAGTCAAACTGTTCACAGAAAAACTTCAAATTGTAAACTTGTTTCAAGCAACTGTTAGGGCTTGAGTCCTCTAGGATGTTAGCGCGCAAGTAGATAGCAGATGGGTCATGCTTATAAGCAGCTCTATCAATGAGGCTCTCAGCTTTCTTTTTATTATCATCATCACCTTTTCCCAGCAATATACGACCATAGTTGTAAAGACCATTGGCAGTCTTGTTAGCCTTTTCATACATCAGTTCGGCTTTTGATAGATCCTTGATGACATCTGGACCATATTCGTAGATCAAACCAAGAAAGTTATGAGCTTCACTAGTTGGGTATATATTCAGTGATTTCTTGAAATGGACAAGAGCTTCTGTAAAATCTTGGGTGACACCTTCACCACGTAGAAACATCTTACCCAAGATAGTAGTAGAATGGGCCACGTAGAGCTTATCAATCTCAACCAAAGTACTTAGTTGCTTGATACCTTGTTGGTTGATATGCTTAGCGTATCTGAATGCGTCCTTGTAGTTCCTTGGAGTGAAATAACTGCCTTCATAGTATAGTAACATCTTGTAATATGATTCTTGAAACAGGGAATCTTCAGATAAGCCAAGGGAGTTCAGGTGATCAGTGAATCTTGAGCTCTTTCTCGTTAAGGAGCTATAAGTATTACCAACACCTTCACCATAAAGACCACCATTGAAATCACCAAGTCTGACTGAGAATGTGTCAAAGTTTGGACCACCTATGGGGGCAGCATCATAAATCTCTTTCAACTTGTTGGCCACAACTTGGTAGTAGAACAGTGCAGTGTTGCAATCCTTAGCAACAGCAATATCATTCAAGTATCTATATCCCAATACCATACCAGCTCTGATATCCCCTTGATCGAAAGCTTGTTGAAAGTATAAGTTGGCCCTTGCTTGATCAATCTCCAATTCACCAAAGAGACCAGTTGCATAAAAGACACCCAAGTAGAAATTAGCAGTGGCATTCGGGGACAGTTCGGCAACTCTTTTGTAGTATTTCAAAGCCAGTGCAGCGTTGGTTGGATAGCTGTGGTTCCCAAACAGGTTGATCTCAGCCAATGTGTAAGAGGCATTAACGTTCCCAAGATTAGAGCTTTCAACAAGGAGCTCTCTTGCACGCAGTTGTTCAGCTGACAGCTTCTTCTCTAGTTCTTCATTGTGCTGCAGTACGGCCTCCCGCACATAATCAACGGGTATTGAAAACGACAACTCCGGAGCTGGCCCATCAATGTTGGATTCGTGCTGCCGTAGAAGTTCCACTGCTTGTGAGTATAATTGTTCTGCAAAGCTGTTTGCCAGGACGGAAGCCACTGTGCAAGTTAGTAACGTTTAAAATTTCCTATTAAAAATAAAAGCACTACACTAAACACTCACCCGCAACAAGTACCACGAGTAACCATCTCATTGCCCATTCGCCCACTCTTTTGTTTCTATGAGTTTCTCTCCACACAATAATGGTTTCTATACAGTTTTCATTATTTGATATCTCCAGCGGGTAACCAAATTCGCGGATCTGGTTTTTTATTTTGGTTTGAACAACCGACGTGTTTATATATTAAAATCAGTATTGGTGTGTCAAATTATTGTGCTTTAAACAGAAGTTCGTTTCAATTGAACCTTTAGAGCTTGATTTTGGACACAGAGTGCTCATTTTACCCCAAAGAAAGAAGCAAAAATCCTAGGAAAAATGGTGAGTGAAGTAATTCCAAGATCAGGAAGAAGGTCATATACTAACACTGTCCCCAGGTGACAATTGGCAACGCCCACGACGATCTAATCCACGATGCTGTGCTTGATTACTATGGCAAGAGACTTGCTACGTGCTCCAGTGACAAAACCATCAAAATCTTTGAAGTCGAGGGCAATGAACACAGATTAGTTGACACTTTGAAAGGTCATGATGGTCCTGTTTGGCAAGTAAGTTGGGCTCATCCTAAATTTGGTGTCATTTTAGCATCTGCCTCCTATGATGGGAAGGTACTGATCTGGAGAGAAGAACAAGGTAGATGGTCTATCATTTCAGAACACACTTTGCATCAAGCCTCAGTTAACAGTGTCTCATGGGCTCCACATGAATATGGTGCACAATTACTTGTCACTTCTTCAGATGGGAAGATCTCCATTGTGGAATACAAAGAAGACACCACCACCTCATCGATTGTCATTGACAGAGCACATGCCATTGGCGTCAACTCGGCCACTTGGGCTCCACCAGTTTCCACTTCAGGTGATGCTTCAGAACAGAAACAAGAACGTAGATTTGTCTCAGCTGGTTGTGATAATTTGGCCAAAATTTGGAAATATAGCCCGGAAAAGAACACTTATGAATTAGAACACACTTTAGAAGGCCATACTGACTGGGTTAGAGATGTTGCTTGGTCACCATCTGTCCTTGTCCGTTCATACATTGCCTCAGCTTCACAGGATCAGACCGTTATTATCTGGTCTCAAGATAAACCAGGTGCCGAATGGAAGAAACAACTATTACAAGAAGATAAATTCCCAGATGTCTGTTGGAGAGCTAGTTGGTCTTTGTCAGGTAACATATTGGCTATTTCTGGTGGTGACAACAAGGTTACTCTATGGAGAGAAAGTTTAGATGGTAAATGGGAGTCAGCTGGTCAAATTGACGAGTGAACAGCACACTTTTTGTATATTAAATGCAGTTTGAGATAAAAGTGAATTAAGAAGAGTAAAAAAAACGATTTTGAAACGAATAAATATGACTGTAAGAGGTACTCAGGATCTAAAACTCATTGACAACGGCCTCAATGATTCGTTCAACATCTTTGGAAGCCTCATTGGCAGCTTTTAAAACTTCAGCATGTGAAGCAGCACCTTGATCCAATGGGACCGGTGTTTCATCTAACGCACTAGCAGGTGGTTCCACGACACAAGCATTAGTGATTAAACTTAGGGCAAGAACTCTTAAACCACAATGTCTTGCAACGATAACTTCAGGAACAGTACTCATACCAACAGCATCACCACCAAAGAAGAAAATAGCCCTACTTTCAGCCCTACTTTCAAAAGTCGGACCCGAAACAAAGAAGTAAGTACCCTCATGAATTTTTCTGGAGACATTTAGCTTCTTGGCTTGTTGGAAGAAGGATTTTCTAAGGTCCAAGTCATAAGCTTCAGATAATGGTAAGAAACGAGGACCAAACTTCTCTAGGTTTGGCCCACGTAACGGATGAGAGCCAGCAAAACCAGGGAAATTCAAATGGTCATAAATCACCATTAGATCACCAGGCTTGAAATTTGAATTGATCCCACCGGCAGCATTAGTGACAACAACGGTTTCAACACCTAATTGCTTTGACACTCTAATAGGGAAGGTGGTTTCATCGAATGAATAACCTTCGTAGAAATGCAAACGGCCAACCATGCAAATTACAGGCACCTTCTTCACTCCAATATCACCAACAAGCAAACGACCTTCATGTCCTGGCACTGTGGATGACTTGAAGCCAGGGATTTCATTGTATGGAATCGACACGGTATTGTTCAACTTCTTGGAGATACCACCCAAGCCGGAGCCACAAATGATCAGGGCTTTCAATTGGACATCGGAGGCGATCTTGGAACGGATGTAGGCTTCTGCCTTGTCTATCAGATCGTATGTTTCTTGAACAGAGGTCATTGTTTAGGAATATTTGATGTTTACGTTTACTATTTAATTGAACGTATTTTAATTTTTTTGATAAGATACCAATGATAAGAAAGCCACCACAAAAATCGGGGATAAATTGAAGGATGCTTACTTAAGAACTTGAAGCGTAGATAAAGCAGATCTATAGAATTGTGTTATAACTCAGTGGCGAGAAGAAAAATCTGTGTAAAGACAGCTTATTTTGTTTTTAATCGCAAACTGGCGAAACGTTCAGCCGAATTAGGAAATTTAGTATATCAAAACGTTAAAATGGCAAAATTTGGCGCAAAATATCGCGAAAAACCGAATATCCTCGAAAAAAGGTAAACACTAATAAAACATATGAACATATACATAGTTTCTACCTGAAATAAAGAACAAAACGGTGGTCACATCATAGATACATTATTACCTGTATTACCAGATGACCGAATCACAATACAAGAACGGGAGTCAGCAGAAAATTCCCGATGCTCTCCTCAGGATATCACAATTGCTCAAGACGGATGATGATCTTGACAAGATTTCCACCTTGAAAGAGCAATTGATCCAAGAGAAACTCACACTTGAGGTTGAGTTGAAGTCTAGAAGTCAGAAACAATTGGATAATATTTTGGAAAAGTTCCAATCCCTACAGCTATGTCAGGATGAGGTCAAGAACTTGAAGAACTTTATAAAGGATATCAATGTTGTTGCTAATGAATCCTTTGATTCCATTGAAAGATACGAATTGATCAATAAATTGACTAAAGTACATGAGATATTTGAGATCGTCATCACCATATCTGATAGGATCTCGGATTTTCAGAATGAACTTAATGAGGTGGATGAAATGATTGTGAATGAAGATTATGAAAACATTGATATTGATTATGAGGTTAGAAACTTATTACCTATCCATTACAAACTGACCAAATTGCTTGATTTCAGAGATCAGATATTAGAGCTGAGTAAGTTTGCATCAGATGATTCCAAATTCACAGTCAAGAGACTGTTTACCAGGGTTAACCCTGTCGTTATCAAGTTTGAACATATGATCAGTAATATTATTAGTGGATTAATTGAAAGTGTCAAAATTGGTAATAACAGTTTGGTCATTAGATTAGTCAAGGTTATTGAACTTGAAGAAACACATGATAATAGAATTAGAAGCAAGAGAGACATTTTACAAAGGAGTATTTCTGAGAAAGAAAGAAAATGGGGGATAGATAAATTATTGTTTGAACAAATCATTAGTGGTACAATTACCGATCGTGTTGATGAGAGAGGTTATAAACAATTCTTTATTGATAAAATAAAAGACTCAGTGGCAGAGATATTTGGAAACTGCTGGAACACTTTTGAATCCAAAGGTGAAGAACCTGAACTATTTGAGATTTTACAGAATTTGGATTGGGTGTTTTCAGACTTGAAATGTGTTCAACAAGATGTTGTTCGTTTATTACCACCATCTTGGGATATCTTTGATATCTATTTCAATTTTTATTATGAAGAATTGAATAGATTGATTAACAAATTGATTGAAAGAGAACCAGAGACTTTTCTAATTTTGGATATCTTAGAGTTTGATCAGAAATATAGAGAAATCACCAAGAATGAGTTCGGTTCAAAATACGGCAAGACCATTATTGGTGAAGATTCTAAGAATCAATTGCTAGATGATTACTTAAACTTGATTGTAATGAAGATGAATGAATGGATGGGTAATTTGATGAAGACTGAACAAGATCTGTTCAAATCAAGGCTGACTGCTCCAGAACAAGATGCTGAAAAGTTATATGCCCTTGAAGGTTCCAAGATTGTATTCCAAATGTTTACTCAACAGTGTGATGTTGCCTCTGGTTCAGGTCAAGGTAAGATTTTAGATGGTGTTATTGCTAAATTCAGTCAGTTGTTGATCAATAGGCAAAACGAATGGAGTAAGATTATTAAATCTGAGGTTTCAAAATTGATTAGATTGAATAATCGAGAGAGAAGCAAGAAAAACACTGATGATGGCGAGGAGGAAATTGAACCTGTCCCACCTGGTTTGATTGAATACTTGATTGCATTGGGTAATGACCAGATGAGAGGCGCTGATTATACGGAGGCAATTTCCAACAAATATGGATCTATGGTCTCTAAGAAGTATCAACAGAGTATTGCACAGAATTTGGAGAATGCTATTGATGGTTTTGCCAGCTTGGCTAAACAATGTTGTGATGGGTTGATCGTTTTGATCTTTGATGATTTGGAAATGGTGTTTAAAAAGGTCTTTGATAAAGCTTGGTTTAATAACAAGGGTGATGGTGATAACTTTGTTCAATTGATCAGTGATACCATATATGAATATTTTGGAGACTTCAATGAGAGTATGAATCAATATCTATTTGAAATCTTAACTGAAGACATCATTGAGGAAGTTGTGTTGAGATACTTGAAGAACCTACACAAATCCGTGACTTTCAAGACAAAAGAAATTGATAAAGTATTGATGCTGATCAAACAGGACTTTGAAGTATTTTACAAATTATTTGTAAATTTTTCATCAAATGATATCATTGAATCCAAATTCAAGATCCTTGAAGATTTCATTGATCTAATCTCAATTGATTCGAAGGAAGAACAAGAAGAGGTTGATGATCAAGGTGATTCGATTATTTTGGAATTATGGGAAGCGATGTTAAGGGATTTCAACGATTTGCCAATTAGTTTCTTAGAATGCTGTTTAAAGGCAAGAAAGTACAAGAATTCACATATCAAGAAGCTGGTGGCCATGGGTGAGATCAAACGTAAGAATGTGCTACAAATGAACCAAAACCAATTGCAACAGACGTTCATGGGTAGATTTTAGAAGAACAAATGTCTTTTTACCGGATAGAAACAAAGTCATAGCATTTTCATTAAAACCGTAGCCCCCAACAGAGATCAGATCAGATCTTGATATACACCAAGGTAACAATCACGACGTACTCCTTGCCATCGATGGACAATTCCTCCTTAACAGTAACAACACCATCCGTGTTGGAGTCATATAGGGCAGCAGCAACGGACTTAACGTCACCATGGAGCTGTTTGGCCACAAGGTTTGTCTGGAGGAACAATTTGAACCCTTCAGACTTTAACTTGTAATTGGTTAAAAGGGTGTTGGTGATATCCGTTGGAAAGCCATTGATATCGGTGGAAGGTGTCTGTATCAGCTCATGAAGCTCCTTTTGCAATTGCTCCTGCTTGAACGACATTGTGGGCGTTGAATCGATATTTTATCTCTAACTTGTTACCATCCATTACATTATAACTACACAGTCTGTCATTAAAACTATGGTTCGATTCTCAAAAAGACGTTAAGGGCCACACATATTGTATTACATAATCTGCTGATTAAGCACTGATTAGATTTTTTTAGCACAAGTCACGTGCGATTATTTGATTTAATGAAATTTGGGCCAAACAGCGACACATTTTCCACATTTGATCAAAAACTGTGGACGTTATGGGTCTGAACGTAGTATAAGACCGCTCTGGGCTTTCTATTTACACCAAGTCTGAAGAAACAAAGAGATTTGGATGCCTTTGACTTTCGACCGTTTTACTTCTTCCTCACCCAGATATAAGAGACCAGACTATGTCGCACAATATCACCTCGATCAATAGTCTGATCAATAAGGAAGAAGGAGACGATGAGGATAGGAAATTTCTTAGGGCTGCTGCTGAGGCCATTGTCGCTACCTCAATGAATTCCAAGATCGATCCCACAATAATGGAGCTGCTGAAAAGAATCCAATACGCCTCGAATCCTAACAACAACAACAACAACAACAACTCCAGACAGGACGTAAAGGCATCATCTGCTGGCTTTGATGGTGCCTCTAGTAACGACGCCATCCTTAACGTCGGGCTTACAAACCCTGCAGTGAACCCCAACCATTTCCCAACGTTTAATCTGAACCATTTTGACAATATGATCAATGAATCCAATTCATCCTCTACAAATAACAGCAATATTAATGGTGGTGGCACCTCCCTTACAGGCAGTTCAAACTCCCAATGGAATTTCCAATCACCATCCATCCTTTCAGGAAACTCACCTCTTTATCACAGTAATAATAATAATCGAGATGTTTCAGTCTCATCTCCAAATTCATTGGTATCAACTCCACCTAATTCTACAACTTTCCATACACCATCTTCTAGACATGGCCATGAACGTCAGGGATCCTTCAATTTAGATTCAAACTTACACAGCTCTGAAAAACCGTTCATTTGCAATGATTGTACATTATCCTTTAGAAGGTCTTCGGATCTTAGAAGGCATCAAAGGGCACATTTACCAATATTGCCTCATATTTGTCAATTGTGTGGGAAGGGCTTTGCAAGAAAAGACGCTTTGAAGAGACATAGTGATACATTGACATGTAAAAGAAATAGAGAGAAGCTGCTGAGTTCCGGAGGTGATCTAGAAGATATATTGGCAAGGTCAAAGAAATGATGATTGTTTTCAATGACAAGGCCAGTCAGTCTAATTGTGATGAATTTGAATTTTAATTTCGTTTTTGTGTTGTATAAAGTAATATGAATATTCATTAGAATATTTGTCCTTATCAGCTGTATTAGTGATACTGTGTTTGACAGCGGACTTATAATGACAAAATGCCCGTCTATTTGTTGTGTTCCCTTGTATGGACATTTCACGGAGACGGAGATAGTTTTACCACAGAAGCCACATGTAATGGTTGGTGTTCCCTATTGGATCACACAGGGGCATTATAATAAAAACTCTACCCCACGCTACGAGTATTCCAATCAATAGCTTCTCCAGTAACCCCAAACCCGTTTGTTTATTGTTATAGAACGTAAAAATCCCAATACTTTTAACCCAAGTATATATAATAGTAAAACAAAAAAAAACCCAACATGTTTACTTTAACTAATGATTTGAAACTTCTTATAAACCAGGCTTCTCATCATATTGTTCAAGTTCTGCACCTCTTCATTCTTCACACACATAATATTTGTAAATTGTTCATCATTATCATAATCATTATTTTCATTAAGCACATCAACGTATTGAATCAAAACCTTTAGATTCTCTCTTTTCATACCAGTGATGGTTTCCCATTCTTGTAACTCTTTCCTCTTGTATTTCATGACTAGGGCAAGGAATAGATGTTTAAATGAGATTTTGATCAGGGAGTTTAATCGAAGGTTCAAGTTCAAGAAGTTGACCAAGATGATATAAATTCTTTGATAGTCTTGTAAAGTGACCTGGGCTCTTTCGAATAAGATGATAAGGAATTGATTCAGAGTGGAAACGTCATCCAAGCTTTTGAAAATATGTCGATACTTCAACAGTACTAGATTTAAGGAATGATTGATCAAGTATTTGTAAACAATTGATTTTTCCTGCTGTTGATTATAGAAGGATATGTAATCGTCGTTGAAGCTAGTGATGGAGTCCATGATGGGCAACAACAGGCCATTCAACCACAGAAGAACAGTGAGAACAGTCTATGCTTCTTCAGGGGGGAGCAGAGCTTTGTCTGTTTTTTTTTCTTCCTAAAAGCCTTTTTTGTCCTTTTGAAATATCGTGCGGCGTGTAGTTTTTTGACCCGTGCGTAAACAGAAGAAAGACTTAAAGGCTAGAGATAGCGAGTGCAAGGAAAGTGATGGGCTGTGGCAGTGGTAGGGGAAGTGGTAGGGAGGCGAATTTTGTCAAACCCGGTGTTGTGTTTATTGTGAACTGGAGTTATTCTCTAATAAAGTTGTGTATAACTATAATTATTTCTTTCTTATTTGGGGCTTTTTTGACACAATTGTCAATTTCATCAACTTTGACTCATCGAAAGAAAAAAAAAAAAAAGAGGCAAAAACAGAAAAAAAAGGAAAAACTTAACTCCTGCGGATATAAGACGGAATTTATTTAAAAATGTCACATGACCTGTCACGTGTAGAATGGTAGGCACACGAAACGGAGATTACTGTATTTGGCTGTCCCTCTTGCTTTCGCGGGTCCCCTGCGGAGTTGTGACTCTCCCCTCATTTAATAGTTCCTTAATCTCTGTTTAATCTTTAATAATATCCAATATCCAAAGAGTTCAAAGAGGGAAAAGCTTCATTTAGTTCAAACCACTGTATTTGCCTAGAAAAAACACTACTGGCATTTTCGCCTTTGTCCTCACATGTCCCATAACGACTTTGCCGACGTCTCAAAGATCTTGCAGACTTTTCAGGCTGATCCCGGTGCTACTGGTGCTGCTGCTGGTGCTGCTACTACTACGGGGCCTCTATACAAGACAGACCTTCATACAAATATCTCCATCAATAGAATGTACAACTCTAGAGAGTTCAAGAACGCCCCAGATAATGCCCGGATCTCCAACTTGTCCTGGAGACTTAGTAAGACCAATGCCAGGGTCTCCAAGCCCACTTCTAAGAAGGATAACACCAGATCGCTACTCAATTTGGACCTGATAAGCAATGATGACTTTGATTACGTTGCCCATATCAAGAGAATATCCCAATCCACAGAGGACAACACAGGTGTCATGCCAACTATCCCACTGGCCTCATCACTACTCTCCAACATCCATGACGACCCTGCACTTGAGCCTGCACTTGAGCTTGAACCTGAACTTGAGCCTGAACACCACCAATCCTTCGCTCCCATCAACACGGATTCGCCACCAATCTCATCCTCTATCTCCATGTCCTTGAACCACCCGGAGTCGCACAAACAGAGCGAAAACAAGATCACACAGTGTGCCAATTGTCGAACTGTGTCCACGCCACTCTGGAGACGCTCGATGAATGGCGATGTATTGTGTAATGCCTGTGGACTATTCTATAAATTGCATGGAGTAATCAGACCAGTGTCCAAACGCGAGTACTCGCACACGCAAAGGACCAATACCAGTTCTGGATCTCAGCAGCAAAAATTCATCCAACCACAACCACCAAGACAAGTTCAAATACATCCACAACAACAGAAATCCAAGAAATCTCCATTAAACAACCATGATTTCCTATTAATGAACAATGAACAATCCCCAACATATTCATCAGCATCCAACCATACAGGAAAGGACCACAGTTCCTCCATCTCCTCCATTTCAGATTTTGAACACTTTTTACAGAAAGAGGCCTTTGATTTCCATCCCCTTGACAATGATACCTTCATGAATGACTACCTCGTAGACGAGATGGTCAATGGTCAAATACAACCAACTAAGAACAGCATCATGGCTGATGATTACGATTGGTTGAAGCTGGGACTTTGATTTTTTCTTCTTTTGACTTTAATGTGTGACTGTCAAAACTGGGTATATGGGTTTTATTTTGATATTTATGGGGTTTTATAATATGGGTTTTTATGAATGTTTATTAATGGGGTTTAATTTACTTTTAGAGTTTTATTGATTAATCTATTGCAGTGCTAGTGACCAATGTAGCAGATCTATTCAATTGAATATGGGATGATTCAAATTTTGTATAACAACAAAGATCAGTTCCAAACAAACTTAAACAAACTTGAACAAAGTTTTACTCTCCAAATCTAGTATTGACGACTTTTCAAATGTGTCAAAGCCATTCGCTACGATGATAACGCAAAGGTTTCCTTAGTAGATAATTGGTATTATAATACACACTGAAAATCCATGAGAAAGAAAATAAATAGGATTAGCATCTAGTAGTAAGTGGTAGAAGTAGAAATAGAAATAAAAGTAGTGCAATTCAATAGTTCAATTGACCATGGATAGTTTGGAAGTAATCAATCTGTTCTTCTCTCCAGTCATCATCTTCAATGTAGAATCCTCTCAAATCAAACACCTGGTTTTGTTCACTCTCACCATACTCTGGCCAAATTTCAGCATCATCATCCCAATTTGGATCCAAATCAGAGATGAAGCTAACCCAATGCTTAGAAATGTCATTAGATGCATTTGCTGATTTTGTAGAGGCATCCCAGGCACCTAGTGTCAAATTGGATGGATTGTCAAACACATAAACCACTTCTCTAAAATGACCAACACCTGTCCAAGGATGTTCAGCATCTGCCAAATTGGGAATGTTATAACGATATTTATAAACAGGTAAACTTTGATTCACAAATCTATCAGCAGTGATACGAGTAGGACCGGCAAATAACACATCGGTGGCTAAAGTGGCAATGGTTGGATACAGTGAGCTGTTATATGAAGAGGGGAAGACAATCTCTGATGTGTTATAGGTTGGGTCTAATGGGGTATGTAATGAGGTATCATTAATTGGGTATAATGACAACAATTCTTGAATGGTACCATTACTCATTAATGGGAAATTGGTCTTGATGTAGGCCAAGAATAATTCTTGAGTTTTCAATGTAGATGGGATGAATGAGGTACCTTCATCAGTGTTTGTACCTAATAGGATTGGTACTTTGGTGAAATTACCCATATCTAAAGTGTTATAACTGGATCTTGGAATCACTTGATAATCAATATATGGGAAGATATAGTTTTGACCAGGTAAGACACCATTGGTCTTGTTGAAAACGTATTGCAAATCATCTGCATCCACTTTTTGTAAACAGCCCAAAGTATCCTTCCCAGTACAATTGAAATGTTTAGTTAAAGCTGAATAGTCCTTTTCTTGTAAACCAGCATAGCCAGTTTGTGAGATGATAGCTGTACCTGATTCCATAATTGCACCTTGGACATAATCACCAAGGAGACCAGAATTTAACAAATAACCAACAGACATTGCACCAGCAGATTCACCCCAAATGACCAAATGGTCAGGATCACCACCAAAGTCAGCAATGTTCTCATGGACCCATTCTATAGCGGTCACTTGATCTCTCAAACCCACGTTGGTCCAATTCTTCTCAATGACAGCCTCAGCATTTAGGAAACCAAACCCTCCAAGTCGATAATTCAGAGAGACACCAATGATGGGTTTCCCAATCTCAACAGAGTTTTGAACAATATAGGATAAGTTGAAATTTGGAGCAGAAGAAGCACCATCAACAAAGGACCCACCATAGATCCAAATGGCCACTGGCAAGTCCTTATGGTTCCCTTCAGGTCTCACAATGTTCACTGTCAGACAATCTTCAGATTGATTCAAGCCGTGGTTACCATAGTTTCCCACAGAGATGCAGGCATCACCATACTTGTCATGGACCTTGACGTGATCCCAGGTCTTGTTGTAAGGTTGAGGACTAGCAAAACGTAGAGAATCAATTGGTGGCAGAGCGTATGGGATTCCAAGGAAGAAGTCTTGCTTAAACTCATAATTATGGGTACCTCTGATTATCCCATTCTTTGTCTTGACAATGGTGTTGGCCAGACAGAGCTGAACCAGGAGCAAGGTTCTTAACAGCAGCATAAGAGAACAAGTCTATAGAGAACAATTGTATCTTAGTTTTTGCTCAAAGAGGGAAAAAAGGCATTCTGGAATTTTGAGTCTGTTTTTATACCCTCATGCAGTTGCATTTTGGGTTGTCTCATCGCTCATCGTTTAAGTGTGTTTGGAGCTTACAACATGAGAAGCTTTACGAAAAAACACAACGGGTTTTGGACAGTGAACCTGAGTGATTCTATGAGCAGCCTGTGCACATTCACACATATCAACTTCCTTTACAAAGACAAATCAGGAGGGCAAAAAGATGTGGCCCTTCACTTCACCCACACTACCCCATTTTTCAGTTCTTGATGCACGAGATGCAAACACTTTATCCGAGATTGCAAGTGGGGCGACTCTCTAATTCTGTTCTTTTGCCACATGCCACCTATAAGATGGCATTCTTCATACCAGCAGTGCTTGCAGTGCTTGTAGTGCCAGCAGACATCAGGACAAATCCCTCTTGAATTGTTGGGTCTCTTGTTGAACTAAACGAAGAAACTGTCCAATCTACTAGTTTTCTTTTACTGTAAGAACGGTTAAACTATAGGCTTTTGAACATTAGAAATTGGCCCCCAGGGCATCATTTACGTCTATCTCTGATACTCTTGAGCCCAGAACCTTAGGGCTTCCGCAAAAGAGTTCAAGTTATGGACACAAATAATGGACAGGTTGGGTGGAATTCTATGTAAAGTACATACATATATAGCTTATTAATATGTTACATAATCATGGCTTTAACATTAATAGGTTAATGAGTTTCACTTCACACCTCTGGAAAACTGCTGTACTAAGTACGAACTACACCACCACAACTTCATACCTATTAACAAAATTAAAACCAAATAAACAATGATATATAATATAATCTTCTTCCCCTCCTCTCCTCTTTCAATTAGTTCTCATCAAATCATCAAAGTCTTCATCCAAGTCAATACCTTCCATACTTCTTTGGATCAAGTAACGTAAGGAGTTATACCAGATATTGTGGCGTTGTCTAGTCGAACAGGTGAACTTCACAGAACGTGTTTGAGAATGAACAACAATGCTCTTATGATATAAACCAGTTGGCAATGGGTTATTATCATCAACACTTTCAACACCGACAATGGCAGCAGCACGGGTCTTATGTGTGGATGGATTACCAAGAACTGGATTGGTACTTGACCAGTACAATGTCAACGTGTAAGGATGAACCCAGAAGTATTTCTCATGTCTACTTTCTGAAATTGAACTGAATGGACCTAAACGACGGTAGTATTTGTAAACGTATTCACCAATAACCGTTTGGGTCAACGCTGGAATGATCTTTGGTTCTGACAATGAAGCATCTGTAATCAATGAAATGCCACCATCAATGGAAAAGTTACGGCTAGCTGGAGGGTTGACTGAGCCTGATCTTGAACCGGCTCTTGAATGGTTTCTTGAACTGGAACGTGAATTACGTGCAGAGGCATTTTCATATTCAACAGAGGCAGAATTCATAGCCAACTCAGCATTGTTCTTTCTTGAACTAGAACTCTTTAATGAAGTGATTGTACCCTTTCTTGACACTGGTGGTGGTTCTCTGAATTCCGGTTCACCAAAGACAACTTGGAAACCTCTTTTCTTAGCTTGAGCTTGTATTTCTTCATTGGAGATCTTATCAACATTGAACACTTCTGATTTGGTTAACTTATTGTAATAAGTAACAGGTAAAACAACAACGTTGTTAACATCTGGGATCCTTGAAACATTGGTAGCAACGAATGCATTTTCTGGAATGGCCAATAGACCATAGTTTTTAGCACCAGCTTCAACTTGTTGCTTGGTCAATGGTAGACCTTCATCATCGGAATCTTCCAATTCTTCTTGTTCATGTTCTTGTTCTTTTTCCCTTCTGATGCCAGCTTTCTCCCTTAAATCAGCCAACTCTTCTTTAGAAACAGCCACCATATCGAATTCCAAAGCTCTTTGAGCAAAATCTGATCTTGACAATAAGTAATTGTTTGTATCTCTTGAAACTGATGTACTTTCATTTGGATAATCACCACTTCTTTCGAGAATGTTCTCCTTTGAAATTTCTGGTTTATAAAGTAACTCATCGTACTCTTCATTGGTGAGAACAGTCAAGCCAAAGTCAGAAGCCCTTGAAACAACATCTTCTTTTCTAATCTCCGATTCAGCAGTCAATGATTGGTATTTTTCAGATGGAATAGCAACAAGGCCAAGCTCAGAAGCTCTTTCTGTAATTTCTTCTTCTGTCAACTGTCTCGCCTTTAAGTCTTTGTATTCATCTGATGGGATGGTGACAAGACCCTTTTCCTTCAATTTAGAATTCATGAAATCATCTGAATCAACCTCTCTTGCTTTCAACACCAATGAATCGTATTCATCAGTCGTGATACTAATCTTGCCTTCTTTGGTTAAAGAGCCTGCGTTATCCTTTGATTGAGATTTCAAAACAGTCAGTTCCTTGGCACCAACGACAGATAGACCCAAAGCTGAGGCGGCTAACGCTAATCTCTCAGAAGTCGAGCTAGATAATGAATCTTTTTTCAAAGTTTCATAATCTTCAGAAGATAGCACAACCAAATTCAAAGTCTTAGCCTTTTCATAAATGTTTTCACTGGTTATAGCGTCTTTCTTGGACAGTTCAACAACTTGTTCACTAGTCATTAAGACCAAGCCCAGTTTTTCAGCAGAAGCACGTAGTTGCGATTCTTGTGGACTTTTCAATGATTCAAGTTCAGCTGCTTCTTCAGCATCAATGACCCTTAAGCCTAGTTCTTGAGCTCTGGACTCAACCTTTGATTGATTAAATGTTGACAATTCATCGTAATCATCCTGGTTCAAGACAATCAAACCGAGACCTGCGGCTCTTCTAGTGATATCTTCAGCCTCATCTTTCACAATGGTATCGTTGTTAGGTTCACCTTCACTGTCAGTGTCATCGTCGTCTTCTAACTGTGGAACATCTAGCTCAGATTCAATTGGCACAACGTTGTAACCTAGATGGCTAGCATGGTCCTGTAGTTGTTCAATTGAAATTTCAGCTTCATGCCCATGTATTGTGGAAGCATCTGATGGAACTCTAGACAAGGCATCTTCAAATTCATCTTCATTGATCGTAGATTGGAAAGTTGACACTGAAGGGTTAGCATTCATACCTAAGGAACCTCTACTGGTGTTAGCATCAGCAGCGTAGTCCAATGGCACCAATTTCAGCTGGAAACGGTCTGCTAGTTCATGCAGTTCATCAACTGAAATTTGATCTTTGGAAACACGATCTTTCAACAATGACTTATAGTCTTCCTGTGGTAAGACACTCAGATTCATTTCTTTAGCACTATTGTAAACATCTGCTTTGGTGATGACATGTTCTTTCTGGTGCTCAATCAACTGTTTGTATTCTTCAGTTGAAACAGGAACAAAACCCAATGGTTTGGCAGAGTCAAGGACCCTAGCCCTTTGTAAGTCCTTTTCACCACTCTTGGAAACGTTTTCAAAGTATTGCTTACTGGCTTCAAACTTGGTGGTTGGAGTTGATGGTTGCTCTTCAGCATTCCTTAAGGCAACAAGTTCATGATAGTCTTCTCTTGGAACTAAAACATGGTCAATCTTCTCAGCGTTGCTTTCCAAATCTGCCTTACAAACATTGTTGAGAGCATTCTGCAGTGACTCATACTCTTCAGCACCCAAAATAGTACATCCGATCAATGCAGCATGTTTCTCAATGGTACCCCTGTCTGGGTTCTCAGCTTGAGACTCCAAAGATTCGTATTTGTCCCTTGGAACAACAACAGCAGATCTTTCTTCAGCTAGGTCATCAATGGTCTTGCTAGCCCTGATGTTCAAATCATCAAATTCAGCCTTTGCAACAGCAACATGACCATGTCTAGTTGCATGTGCTTGGACAGATTCAATAGATGGTTCTTTCAACAACTGTAGTTCCTTGAGTGGAACTACAGCGGCACCTTGCTCAGCAGCTAGCTCTTCAGCAGATCTTTCACATTTCGCAGACAAATCTTGGAATCTAGCCTTCTCAACAGTAACCAAACCCAGTCTTGTAGCATGACTGTGTATAGCTTCAGCAGATGGAGATTTCAACGATTGTAGCTCTTCCAGTGGTAGCACAATAGCGTTTTGTTCCTTTGCCAAGTCTTCAGCAGTCAGTTCAGATTTGCTCACCAAGTCGTCAAACTTAGACTTTTCGACAACAACCAAATCACGGCTTTCAGCATGCTTGTTCAAGAATTCAGTAGTTGGGTTGTCAGCTATATCTTGTAGCTCTTCATAGACTCCGGTGTCTAAAACAACCAAGTTCTGAGATTTGGATAGTTTCTTCAAGGCATCTTTTGATGGATGGGCTAGCTTGTTGTAAGAATCTTCTTCTAACAAAACCACACCCAGTCTTGCAGCATGCTCCTCAATGGTATCCTTGGAAGGCATCAATAGGTTTTCATGATCGTCCTTAGACAATAGGATAAACTTGTTCTTGATTGCATGTTCTTCAAGGACATCTTTTGAAGGGTTTAACAATGAATCATGGTCAGCAGCTTCTAATAGTTTTAAGCCATTACGCTCGGCATGACTGTATAGAACGTCTTTGGATGGATAGTTCAATGAGTTATAATCATTATTAGTCAATGTAATCAACCCGTGTTTAGCAGCGTGACTAATAACAGTATCTTTATCTGGAGAGACCAACTTATCATGGTCACCTTTACTTAAGACAACAGAATCAGATTCTTTGGCTAGATCATCAATTGTCTTGAACGCTTGTTTCTTCAAGTGCTCAAATTCATCTGTTTTTACCAATATCAATGATTGTTTAGCAGCTTGTGCCTTCAAGGTATCATAACTTGGGTTGACCAATGACTGATACTCAGCCGATGCAATAGCGACTAGACCAGCGCCAGAAGCCAGTTCGACCAGCTTGTCCTTTGATGGCTCCAACAATCTTTTGTGTTCATCAGCAGTCAATAAGCACAAGTTTGATTCCTTGGCTAGATCTTCAGCACTTCTGTTAGCTTTGTTCGACAACTCTTGATAATCAGATTTTGAAACAATAACAGAGTTCAAAGATTTAGCATGCTTCTCAACATCGCCAAAGTTTGGCTTGACCAGCTTAGCGTGTTCAGCAGTACCCAATGCAATTAGACCTAGACCAGAAACAGCCTTCAACAGGGTGTCTTTCGAAGGCGACAACAATGACTTGTGTTCTTCCTGAGAAACCACGACCAGGTTTTTCTCCTTGGCTAGTTCTTCAATTGGCATTGAGGCCCTTGCTTTCAATCTAGACAGCTCAGCTGTTGGTAACAGAGTTAGGTTGTGACCTCTGGCTTTATCAGCTAGGAATTCGGCACTTGGGGCAGACTTGATGGCCTCCAGTTCTTTCAATTCATCGTTGTGGACAACAGTGTAAGAGTGACCAGCTGCTTTTTGTTGAATAAATTCCAAATCTGGAGATTCGATGGAATTGACCAACGAAGCATGTTCTTCCTTAGTCAGGGGGACCAAACCAAGAGCAGTGGCCTTGGAGACCAAAGAATCTTTGTTGGGGTTCTTCAATGATTCAAACTCTGATTCTGATAACAACACCTTATGTTCCTCCTTTGCTAGATCATCGGAAGTTCTAGATGCTCTGGTTTTCAGTTCAGAAAGTTCTTCATCTTGAACGACAGTTGCCTTGAAGTTTTTAGCATGTTGAGCCAAGTAATCAGCAGATGGAGACTCAACTCCGTGTTTCAAAGAATCATAGTGTTCTTTGGTGACAACGACGTGACCATGAAGAGCAGCCTTATCCTTCAAATACTCAATAGTTGGTGCTTCACTGTTACGAATCAATGTTTGGAACTCTTCAGCAGCAACCGCAACTAGACCATTTTTGGAGGCATTGCTGATAATTTTTTCCTTTGGTGGGTTCATTAACAATTCATGAGCTTCAGTATCAAGGACAACCTTGTTGCTAGACTTGGCTAGGTCTTCAACAGAAGCATTGGCATTTTCAACAAGGGTATCATAATCAGCTTGACTCAAGACAACGTTACCTTCAGATGAAACCTTTTCTTTCAATAGTTCATTGTCGGTCAATTGTTTCTTCAACTTAGACAATTCTTCTTTGTGCGATTGGTGAACATCAACTGGAATAGCAACAAGACCGTGAGTTGCCGCATTCTTGCAGATGAATTCCTTTGAAGGAGCAGTAGTAGTTTCAGATAACTCTTTGAATTCGGCAACAGGGATGACAGCATAAGCGAGTAGCTTGGCCTTTGCTGAAAGATGGGCAAGATCTGGAGCTTGAACTTTGTTGACCAGTTCTTCATGTTCCTTCGCTGGAATGGCAACTAAACCAACCTTCTCAGCTTTAGCAATGATTGCAGCAGAGGATGGATTGACCAAATTTTCATGTTCTTCTGGAGCCAACAAGACCAATTTTTCTTCCTTTGCTAAATCCTTTGCTGACCTTTGGCTTTTCTTGACAAGTTCAGAGTATTCAGCAACAGGAACAACCTTTTGTTCAAGGATTTCAGCCTTAGTCTTCAAGTAGTCAACATCTGGAGCGGTCAGCTTGTCCAATAGCTCTTTGTGTTCAGTCGTTGAAAGAACAACACAATTGTCAGCTTTAGCTAGATCATGCACAGTTCTGTTAGATTTTACAACCAAATCATTATGATCCTTGGAGGCAACAGTAACAAGACCTAAGGCTGCGGCGATAGTACTAACTTCCTTGAGCGTTGGAGCTTCAGCCTTTCTGACAAGTTCTTTGTGTTCGTCATTTGACAATACTTTCAAATTGTTTTCCTTAGCCAGATCTTCAACAGTTTTTGAAGCTTTAGAAGCTTGATCTTCATAATCAGAAGTTGGAACAACAACATGACCCTTAGTAGAAGCATGTTTGGCCAATTCTTCAACAGTTGGTTCAGTAGCCTTTCTGATCAAATCGACATGGTCATCAGGTTTCAACAACACTAAGTCATTCTCCTTCGCTAGATCTTCAACAGTCTTTGAAGCCTTGGCTTTCAATTGTGACAACTCATCATCGTGAACAGTAGCATAGGAGTGTAATTTGGCATAAGTGGCGACTTCATCAATAGTTGGAGCCTCAGACTTTCTGAGCAACTCTTTGTGTTCTTTTTGAGCCAGTAAGACAACATTGTGTTCCTTGGCATGATCTTCAATTGTCTTGTTTGATTTAGCAACTAAATCATCATAGCGAGAAACAGGAATAACAGTGTGGTCATGAGCTTTAGCAGTGGAGATCAAGTGATCAACAGAAGGTTTGGTGGCCTTATCAACCAGTTCACGATGGGTAGAGTCATCAAGGATAACATGGTTACTTTCTTTAGCTAGTTCATGAACAGTTCTGTTAGACTTCTCGACTAAAGCAGCATGCTCAAGTCTTGGTAAGATGGTCAAACCTTGGGCAGTGGATCTCTCATGTAGGTATTCATGAGTTGGGTTGTCAATTTGGTTCTTCAATATTGAGATTTCACCATGGGAGGAGTCCAATTGTTGTTTCAGGTTTGTCAATGATTCATGTAATTCAGCACGTTCAGTTTGAGCAGCTTCTAACTTAGCCTTCAATT
This sequence comes from Taiozyma bovis, assembly GCA_003707945.3. Taxonomy (NCBI): domain Eukaryota; kingdom Fungi; phylum Ascomycota; class Saccharomycetes; order Phaffomycetales; family Wickerhamomycetaceae; genus Taiozyma; species Taiozyma bovis. The sequence continues at coordinate 133,257 of PPMH03000015.1, read as the reverse complement.
CATCAATGACACTGTTTGAAATCTCAGACTTTTTAGCAAATTGTTCCTTTATCAAATTAATCTCTTCTTGTAACGAGGTGATCTCCGAGTTCAATTCAGCCAGTTCTTCTTCGTAAGTAGTGATCTCCAACAATTTGAACCCTTTAGCAGTGGCCTTTTCTTTCAAGTATGAAACCTGAGGTTCTTCAATCTTAGATTTCAATCTATTGATGGATTCAGTACTGGCTTCTTCCTTCTTGGAGGAGGTAGCAATGGTTGAAGCTAATTCATCTTTCAAAGAAGTAATGCTGTTGTTCAAGACATCCAGTTCAGTCAGTGTCAAAGCAGCATAACCAATAGCTGAAGCCTTCTCTTTGATGTAGTCAGAAGATGGTTCGTCAATCAGTTTTTGCAGTTCAGCCTTGGATTTTGCTTCCTTGGCCAGGAGGGCAGCATTTGCGGCATCAGTGGCTTTCAATGATTCCACTTCAGATCTCAACTCAGAAGCGGTTGATTTGACTTGTTCAAGTTCTTCAGAAAGTTTCGCGTCCTTGGCTTTGAATGAATCCAGTTCAGTGGCTAGAGCAGTACGGGCTGTTTTAATCTCCTCTAGTTCAGTTGCCAAAGCAGCACTGGCAGCGGTAGCAACTTCCAAACTCTTGGTCAATTCCTCTTCATGTTTCCTAACTTCTTCTAACTGCTTAACAGATTCAACGTCCTTGATTTTCAATAAATCCAAAGTTTTGGTCAATTCAGAATCTTTAGCCCTCAAAGCATCCAATTCCTTCGTCAATTCAGCAACCTTGGCATCACTCTCCTTGGACAAGGATCCCAGAGTAGTTTCATGACCTCTCAAAGCCTCTTCATGACTGTTGGATATTTCAGACAATTTGGTATGTAATTCTTTCTTGTCGTTTTCGTGTTGAGAAATAACACCTTTCAGAGAGCCAAGTTGGGTCAACAAAGCAGAATGTTCAATGACAGGCAAGATCTTTAGGTCTTTGGAAGTAGCCTTTTCATGTAAGAAGTCATCAGATGGATCACTAACATGTTGTCTCAAGTTGTTAACCTCGGTCTTGAAAGCTTCATAAGTTGCCATAGGAACCAAAGTTAAGCCAGTCGCAAAGGCTTTCTCTTTGATGTAAGATTCACTTGGGGTATTTAATTGGATTTGTAAATCTTTCACCAACTGGTTTTCCTTCTTCACTTCTTCAAGAGCTGATTCTAACCTGTATCTGTACTCTTCAGCTTCTTTGAAGTATTTCTGTTCATTAGCTTCTAAGACAGTGATCTTACCAGTCAATTGTTCAATTTCCTGGTCCTTGGCCTTCAAATCATTAGCTGTCAAGATAGTCAAACCCCTATCTTTAGCATGTGCAATCAATTCAGCCTCGGTCAACACCTTAGTCTCATGATCGTCATTTGGCAGAGCAATGATACCGGATTCAGCTAATGTCAAGGCAGCGCCACGCCCTCTTTCTTCAGCACCCAACTTTTCATATTCGTTCAATGGTAAAAGGACTAAACTGTTGTCTTCGGCATACTTTTTAACATCTTCTTGGGTAATCCGATGTAATTCGGAAGACAATGGTGCAACCGGATAGTTTTCAATGTCATCAAGATCAGAATCAGAGTCATCAATTAGCTCATTGTTTGCGGAGACATTGGAGTACATTGACAATGGTCTTGCAGAAGCCCTCTTGCTTGGAGAGTGGCCCATTGTGGAATAGGAAACAGTGGAGTCATCAGCATCAAAGTTCTCCCATTCACCATCGTTCTCTGAATCGTCATCAATGATAATTCTTGAAGATCTAGTAGCGTTTGGACCTAATCTGGCAGGCAATTCATTTAGTCTAAACTTTCTGGCGGTGATCGGGGTCTGTGGTTTCTTTGAAGCTGGAGATTGAGACTTATTTGATAGTTCGTTTTCACGTAGTTTCAAAATCTGCTTTCTCAATTTGCTGATGGTTTGATGGGCAGTGGACAAAGAAGATTTCAATGTTTCGGTTTCTAATGCAGTATTATTAATGGGTATTGTTTTCACTGGAGAAACTGGTGGTTCATTGAATTCCTCATCGGACTCAGAATCTTCCTGTGGTTGTAATGATGGAATCGCAGCGAATGGAGATGGTTTTGGTGTGGATTTGGCTGCATCAAGCTCCTTTCTCAATTCTTCAATCTCATCGTTCAACCTGTAATTGACATCGTTCAGTTCATCAACATGCTCTTTCAAAGATTGTATCTCATGGGTGACAGAGGTCTTATTGGTGTTCAGTTCTTTTTCCAATGTAACTTTGTTCAAGTTGATCTCTTCCAATTCAGTTCTGATGTCATTGGACAAATCCTTTTCCTTGTTCAATTCTTTCTGAGCTTTGTTGTAATTTTCAGAGATACTCTTATACTCTTGGGTGATCTGCTGCAATTTCAATTCTAATTCCCAATTCGTATCTTTGTATTTCTCTTCATTCTGCAACACTTCGTTCAACTTGGTCATCAACCCATTGTTAGAGCTCTTGATCTTGGAGAATTCTTCCTCAAGGGTTCTCAACTTTGATGATTTCTGTTGGTTTTCAGCCTGTAGTCTTCTGCACTCAAGCAACAAGTTTTCACTCAATCCAACAACAAAGTCCATGTCTTTACCATTGTTCTTAGTACTTGGTGATCTGGAGCTTTCCAACGCAGGCAATGACACACGTTTGTCCTTCTTACTTAGGAAGTTTGGTAAGGATTTCTTTGTCGTTAGTTCATTTGATTTCTTAGGAGCGGAGGACGAAGGGCCTGGTGTGGAGGAAGCAGAGCTGGACTTGGTTGGAGATGGGACGTTTTGTTCCTTTCTCAAGCTTGAACCTCGCTTTGGGGTGTTGAAGGTAGCTTCTGAGAGCCGTTTCTGAATATCCGACAGTTGCGACTTCAGATCGTTGTTGTCAGAGGCACCCATTGTGGCAGTAAGGGTCTGTAAAGGGCAGTTAGTTAGCTGGGATCAAAAAATTTTCGTCTTGGAGTGCCTAGTGAGATCTCTGCTTTGTTTAGGAAATGTGCGGCCAAACAGGGCGTCTCGCGGGCTCTCTGCACCAATCAAACTCACTTAGCTATGCAAAGCGTGGTAGGCAATGGGTAAAATAGCAGCTAGCAACCTCGTGTGACAGTTTCTTTTCAGTTTTCAGTGGTTTGTTTTGATTTTGTTTACTTATTCCTTGAAATTTTGGAGTTTTCAATACGATCTTGGCTCGCGATTTTTACCAATAACACATTGAAACAGTAGAAATACAACAAAGAAGACTTTTAGTGCAGGGGCGAGAGATCAGGGTTACATTCTTGTAATATCTACTAATATCTACACAGACTCTTCCCAAAACATCCAAATTATTCATTCCGGTTTTTCCTCATCCTTTTGCTGCTTTCTAGCCTGTTCCAGGTAGGCATTAAGGCCCTCCCCAGAGTAAGCATAGCCCAAAGATCTGCTAACGACAAAGCCACCACCGTTATTTAGAGCACTGCTCAGATTGACTGCGCTTCTTTTGAAGTAGTTACTGAACAGGACCAATTTCAGATTCTCCTTGGTGTGCTCCATTGATGGTGGCAGATGGCTGAACAGTTTCTTCAATGTCTCTTCGTCACTCTTCTCCAACACTTCATTGATGTTGTCCGCAGTGAATACATGGTTCAGATCATAGATTGGACTGCCTGTGTTAGTTAATACGACTTACGCTTTGGAGGTGTGTGGGAACGTTTCAAGATTCATCAAACTTTTATCATTAACTTACTTTAAAGGCTTTTCAGTGACAATTGGCTCAGGAGCGGCTGGCTCCTCTTCTTCTTCCGACACTTCGAAGATGGACTTGAACTTCTCTAGAATTGCCTGATCCTTCTTGCTTAGCTCTGCTGGTCTGTCCTCATCGTCGTTGACTTCCTGTAGCCAGTACAAGTTTCTTGCGCCACTGGACTCAAACTTCAACTCCAGCATTCTCCCTGTGGTGCAGGCCGTCACCGGTTTCAGTGTCACATCGCCGGGCACGATCAACAGCTCATCAGGCTCGACACCTGGGGTGTTGTCTTTAGGAACCCATTCGAATGTGTAGAAGGACTCATCCTCTTCTGACGGTTTGATGGTGACCAGGCCCTGGATCGGGTCGGCTCTGGCGATCTTGGAGTCCTTGTCGTAGTGAACTCTACCGGCTCTGAACTTCAATACTGACATTCAGGCCCAATTGTGAATCGTGTGTGTTTTAGGCCTGTTGCCACTGTCCAAACAAAAGAATCACTGATTTCTTTTTCGATTCTTTCGCGAATAACTGTGTGTCCCTTAGCAAATACGTTTTGAGTTCCGACCTTTAAGCCCTCGGTGGGTTTTCAGAATATGCCAAATTAAAACACACTTTTCACCATAAAGACACGTTCAATTGTGCTTCAATTGCCTCTCAAAAGATGTCTTTCCCACCCGAGTCCGTCACAGTCATAGTGACACAGATCGCTGACATTTTGAAGCGCAGAAATGAGACCATTTCCGTTTCTGAAGCTGCCTGTGGTGGGTTATTATCGGCCTACTTGGTCTCTGTCCCTGGTGCCTCCAATTGGTTCCATGGTGGTACGCTGGTGTACAGTCTGAAGTCCCGTCTGAAACTGAGCGGTTGGTCTCAAGAGGACATTGACAGCTACACTGGTCCTTCGGAGAAAGTCGTGTTGAGATTGGCTAGAAACTTGAGAATTGACCTGGGGTCCACTTATGTACTATCCGAGACTGGTATCGCTGGCCCATTGATCGAGAATAGCCAACACACGGAATCACAACTACTATTCGCTGACAAGGATATAGGTACTGTGTACCTGGGTATTAGCACCCCAAGTGGCGAGACCTCAAAAGTCCACAAGTCTGGGAACAACTCTGATAGATCTTTCAATATGCAAGAGTTCGCCAAAGTGGGTTTAGAGTTCTTTCTGGAAGAATTGAAGAGAATTGACACCGAAGAAAAGAACGGAGAAACTGCTAAAACTGATGGAGTGGGAGAAAATGATAGAAAGAAGCAAAAAGTGGAGAAAAAATAGTACTATAACGATGTGACGACTCTTTATGAATCTTACGGATTCTGTATCTCATAGTAAATTAAAGATAAAATTATACGAGATTTAGATGATTTAAATGGTTTAAAACCCATCATTATACTAGATTGTTATTTTTACACGCTTTAAGCTATTTGTGAGACAGTTTAGTTCTCACTGTCGTCTTCTCTTACTATCAATCTATTATTGTTCGTGTTCGGCTCGGACTGAGTGAAAAATATCTTTGATATCAAAACCTCGAACACATCAACACGCCAGCTCGATCCAGTGCCTTTGACTAAATATTGAAGACAATGTCCTACAACCGTGTGAGACAGAAGGAAGACGACGAAGAGTTTGAGCTCAGTAATTTTGGTCCCAATGACACCGAAGCTGTCACCTCAGACCCAACGTTCCACATCGATGATGTCCCGACTCAGCCTAGAAGAACCATATACTCTACAAACACGCTCGTTGCTCTGCTCCAAAAGCTGTTTGACGGCCCCCAATTCCCTCGTGATGAGCCAACACAGGTCTTCAGCAATAACCCTACACTGCGAGTCTTTGAGAGATTCCCAAGAGTAATCAATGAACAGTTTAGTACGTCAAAGAAGTGGACAGTGTTCATCTCATATCTATTGATCTGGGCTCTTGTCAACTATCTGGTTCTATCACCTGGGTTGATCCAACTAGACAAAATTCAGATGAAGGATGGTGCCAATTTAGAGGTTGTGACTATGAATTGTGAAGGTAACGGGATCTTTTGGAAGGGCAGGAACCATGCCTGTGATATCGACGGTGATGCGTGTCGTGAAGCCCTTTCAGGTGATGACGTGATCATAAAGTGTCCTGCACTATGTGATAAAGGATGGGTTTACTCAGCTACTCCGGTTGGGGACAAGATGATCAAATATAGACAGTATGCCATTGGTGGTGGTGAATACGATGATCCTGAGGGAGAGTATATCAGTTATCCATATCGTGCCGATTCTTTCCCTTGTGCTTCCGCGGTCCATGCAGGTGCTTTGTCTCCATTCTTTGGTGGCTGTATCAGAGTGTCTTTCGAAGGTCCCAGGGTTAAATTTGAGTCAAGTGATGGTTACTACGGTACTGGACCTTCTGTTGATTTCGATTCATTCTTCCCATTCTCATTCGCTTTCAAGCATTTCAGACCTGAAAGAAGCCTCACTGCCTGTTACGATTTCAGATTATTGCTCTTACTTGTGAACATTGGGTTTGGCGCCCCAATTATCTATTTGGCTCCAGGGATTGTTTCCTTCTGGACTTTGACCATGATGGGTTATTGGACCATTGTCCTGTCATTGGATCCACCACAAACCGTGGACTTGAACGATACATATTCTTACGCTGAGTTAATATCGACAGGCTTTGCTAGACTTCTCCCACTAGCATTTGTGCTGTACACAGTCTGGATCACCACAGTCTCAATCACAATCTCAGATCCAACTTCCCCACTGGCTAGACTATTCTGTTGGTACCCACTATTTTGGGCTGGTATTGCCAACAACATCACATTTGATAGACTTCCTGTTGACAGACTGACACCTCAAGACATGGCCCAACTACCGAGCAGTCTGCTTGCTGAGATTGGGATTATTTTATCCTTGACCATTTCAATTGGGTTTCAGGCCTTGAGCGTTTGGAGAGCTGGGAAGTTCAACAGGTACCTGTTCGCTTACATCCCTGTCATCATCGGTGTTATTTGGTTAGCAGCTCTACCTAAGCTTCAATTGAGAATCCATCACTATATCTTAGGTATGCTGTTAATCTTTACTACTGGTACCAGATCATTGACAGCCTTTTTATTACAAGGTGTCTTGCTAGGTCTGTTAATTTCCGGTGTTGCAAGGTGGGACTTTGCCTCTATTGTTGAGACCAATTACAGTTTGTTAAGAGGTGAAGCTGGTCTTTCAGCACACCCACCCGAAGGTTTAAGTTTCGCTAACAGTACATTATCATGGTCACCTCGAATTGATGAAGATGATGAAAAGAAAGACCTTTTTGGTTATTCTTTAATGATTAATGACATTGAAAGATATGTGGGCGAAAGCACCTCCTTTTCTATCCAGGACTTAATAACCAACAACGGTGAACTGAATGAATTGGTGAAGACAGCTTTAGAGGAAGAGCAAACCACGAATCTTTACTTTAGAGTAGCAAAAGCTTCTCCAGATGGTGCGAGATCCGATTATACACGCGCTGGTGTACTTTCATGGCCTGAAGGTGACTGGGTTGACCCAAAAGATGGAGTTTCATAGGTTCATTAATAGATTACTGTTTATGGCTTAGCTTACAATCTGGTAGTGCCCCAACCGATGAGGTTAAGAAAAAAAGGAACAGCTTCGAGAAACAGTAAACAAACACTCTTGCATAAACCTCATTCGAAAATGAGTCTGTTCAAGAAGAGGAAAGGCCAAAGACAGAAGGATAACGATGTGTGGGAGCAGAACCGTCTGCAGACCTCGGGCACAATCCAACGTGGCGAAGTGGACACTGATTTCGATGAGGAATCAAAGGGTTCCAAGATCCAGATAACGACACATCATTTAACGCCACCGTTCCTGGATGGGTCGAACATATTTACTACCCAGCAAGAACCCATCTCTGCAGTCAGGGATCCGCAAGGTGATTTGGCCGTGTTCGCTAGAAAGGGAAGTCCCGTTGTGGCACAAAGAAGACTGGAGAGAGAAAGAAAGGTCAAGGCTAAAGACTCCGCAAGCTTGGTTGGTTCAGCCATCGGAGAAGTTTTGGGACTCAAGGAGAAGGCCAATGAGTCAGATGTGAACGATAATAGCAAGTACAACTTGAAGAATGACGAGACTCCTGGAAAGAAACAATCGATCTTGGAACAAAGAAAGTCATTACCTGCCTATGCTGCTAAAGATGAACTTTTGAAAACAATAAGAGATAACCAAGTGGTGATAGTTATAGGTGAAACCGGTTCAGGTAAAACCACACAACTGACACAGTTTCTTAATGACGATGGATATGGGAAAGCCGGTATGATTGCATGTACACAACCACGTCGTGTTGCTGCTACAAGTGTCGCTAAACGTGTCTCGGAGGAGATGGATGTCAAGCTGGGTGATGAAGTTGGTTATTCGATCAGATTTGAAGATAAGACAAGTGAAAAGACTATCATCAAGTATATGACTGAAGGTATATTGCTCCGGGAAATGCTGGTTGACTCTGATTTGGAAAAGTATTCCTGTGTCATTATGGATGAAGCCCATGAACGTTCATTGAACACCGATATCCTTCTGGGGTTATTCAAGAACTTGCTGGCCAGAAGAAGAAACCTGAAACTGATTATTACGTCTGCCACTATGAATGCTGATAGATTTTCCAGATTCTTTGGTGAGGCTCCGCAGTTCACCATCCCTGGTCGTACCTTCCCTGTAGATGTCATGTTTTCCAAGTTCCCCGTCCAGGACTATGTTGAACAAGCAGTGAAGCAGACTCTGACCATCCATTTACAGAGTGGTCCTGGTGATATCTTGGTATTCATGACCGGTCAAGAAGATATCGAGGTTACTTGTGACCTTCTACGAGAGAAGTTATCCAAATTAGATGACCCTCCACCATTGGACATCCTACCTATTTATTCCTCCATGCCAGCTGAGCAACAGGCGAAGATCTTTGAGCCTGCTAAAGAGGGTCACAGGAAAGTGGTGGTTGCTACCAATATTGCTGAAACGTCTTTGACTGTGGATGGTATTATCTTCGTCGTTGATTGTGGGTTTTCCAAATTGAAAGTCTATAATGCAAAGATTGGTCTTGAGAGTTTGGCAATCACACCAATATCATTGGCGAATGCTAATCAAAGATCCGGTAGAGCTGGTCGTACTGCCCCGGGCTCATGCTATAGATTATACACAGAGAGAGCCGCTAGAGAAGAGATGTATCAACAAACAGTTCCAGAAATCCAGAGAACCAACTTGTCAAACACATTATTACTATTGAAATCTCTGGGAATTAACGACCTGATCAAGTTCCCATTCTTGGATCCACCACCGAAAGGCACCATTGTCAATTCCCTTTATGAACTTTGGGCTATTGGTGCTCTGGACAATTTTGGTAAATTGACGAGATTGGGTCATAGGATGTCCAAATTTCCATTACAACCAGCGTTGTCTAAACTGTTACTCGTATCATCTGAAAATGGCTGCTCTGAAGAGATGTGTATCATTGTGTCAATGCTTTCTGTGCCAAATGTCTTTTATCGTCCCAAGGAACGCCAGGAGGAATCAGACATATCACGTTCAAGATTCCAAATCCCCGAGTCGGATCATTTGACACTCCTGAATGTGTATTCCCAATGGAAGGCCAACGGGTATTCAGATCATTGGTGTACCAAACACTTCCTTCATCCAAAATCACTAAGAAAGGCCAAAGATATCAAAGATCAAATCGAGATTATCATGAAATCGAACAGTGTTCCCCTAGTGTCTTCAGGCTATGAATGGGATATTGTGAGGAAGTGTATTTGTTCTTCATTCTTCCATCAAGCCGCCAAAGCCAGTGCTAAAGTTGGTGAATATACTAGTTTGAGAACAGGGATTTCATTGCAACTACACCCAACGTCGTCATTGTACGGTATGGCTGATCTACCTGAATACGTGGTCTATCATGAATTGTTGTTGACATCGAAAGAATACATATCGGTGGTCACTTCTGTGGAGGCCAGTTGGTTGATTGAACTAGGCGGTGTTTTTTACTCGGTAAGAGCTAAGGGTAAAGATGACAGACTAGCTACACCTATTAAAAGAGCCATAGAAGAAGCATTAGAGAGGGATAAACAGCAATACAGGGACGAAAAGGCAAAAGGGGCCACTGCAAAGGTGAAAAAGACCAAGAGTGTTGTCCAGATTGGGGCTAACAACAAGAGAAGAAGAAGAGGGTTTTAGACTTATAACTCTATAAACGAAGTAACGAAAAAGAATTAACTAACTGAAGCTTGTTTGTATGACACGTAGTGATTACATTATTCATCTATCAAGATTATCTTTCATTAATTAGTGTACAAAAACAAATAAAAGCCCAAACATTAAACCCAAAATTAACCATTACCATTACAAACAAATCAAGAGTGTTTGATTATTCAACCTGAACACATTTCACAAGCTTCTGGGTTGTTAATGGCGCAGGCGATGACTTTTGAACTGAAGATGTCAGCTTCGGATTCATCTTCATCGGCAGTCACAGGGTCAGCTGTCGATGGAGTATCTTGGAGCGGAGTTTCTTCTTCTTTCTTTGGCTCTGGCTTGTTGGCTTCGTTTAGAGTCAAAGAAGCAACGCTGGTGGCAGCGGTGGCAGCGGTTTCGATTTCTCTTGGAGAAGCTGAACTGGCTCTGCTAGATTCAGTGGTGGAGATATCTTCGGTGTAAGCGATTTCCTTTGGTTCATAAACTGGACGTTGTAACTTGGTCAAATCAACCTTGTTGTTGATGGCAGTGGCAGCAACAGAAGAGTCAATGGTGAATTGAATAGCAGCAGAAGCAGCTTGGGTACGTAGGTAGTACATACCAGTCTTCAAACCCTTCTTCCAACCGTAGAAATGCATGGAGGTCAATTTACCCATGGTTGGGTTTTGGATGTGGATGTTCAAAGATTGAGATTGATCAATGTAGGCAGCTCTGTCAGCGGCCATGTCAATGATAGTCTTTTGTGAAATTTCCCAAACAGTCTTGTAAAGTTCTTTAATTTCCTTTGGCAAGTTTGGTAAGTTTTGAACGGAACCATTATCAGAAATGATGTGTGATTTCATGGCATCATCCCAAACACCTAGATCAACCAAGTCACGTAACAAGTATGGGTTAACAATTTGGAATTCACCAGCCAAGACACGACGGGAGTAAATGTTAGAGGTGTATGGTTCGAAACATTCGTTGTAACCCAAGATTTGAGAAGTTGAAGCAGTTGGCATAGGAGCAACCAATAGGGAGTTTCTAATACCATGCTTCACGATGTCTGATTTCAATGAATCCCAGTTCCATAGATCAGTTGGTTTTCTGTTCCATAGATCGAATTGTAATAAACCTTCAGAAGCTGGGGAACCTTGGAAAGTTTCATATGGACCTTCAATCTTGGCTAATTCAACAGATGATTCCAAAGCAGCATGATAGATGGTTTCAAAGATTTGGATGTTCAATTCCTTGGCTTTTTCAGATTCAAATGGTAATCTCAAGATCATAAAGGCATCAGCTAAACCTTGAACACCTAGGGCAATTGGTCTGTTTCTGAAATTGGAGGTTTGTGCCTCTGGGACAGGATAGTAGTTACGGTCAATGATTCTGTTCAAGTTCTTTGTGACAACCTTTGCAGTTTTATGAAGTTTTTCAAAGTTGTAGAATTGGGTCTTTCCATCAACAGAGGTTTCAATAAAGGCAGGTAGAGCAATAGAAGCCAAGTTACAAACAGCAACTTCTTCTGGGGAGGAGTATTCAACAATTTCACAACACAAATTCGAAGATTTGATGACACCCAAGTTCTTTTGGTTGGTCTTTTCGTTACAGGCATCCTTGTAAAGCATGAATGGAGTACCGGTTTCAGTTTGAGCTTCTAAGATAGCATACCACAATTTCTGAGCCTTGATAGTTCTTCTACCACGGTTTTCCTGTTCATAACGTTCGTATAACTCTTTGAATCTATCACCGTAACAATCAGCTAAACCAGGGGCTTCATTTGGAGAGAACAAGGTCCAATAACCATCTTGTTCAACTCTTTCCATGAATAGATCTGGGATCCATAGGGCTGGGAATAAATCTCTGGCTCTAATTTCTTCTTTACCGTGGTTTTTTCTGATATCAATGAAATCAAAGATATCTGAGTGCCATGGTTCGATGTATAGGGCGAAGGCACCAGGTCTTTTGTTACCACCTTGATCAACGTAACGGGCAGTGTTGTTGAAGACGCGAACCATTGGGATGATACCGTTGGAAGTACCGTTGGTACCAGCAATGTAAGAACCAGTAGATCTAATGTTGTGAATGTGTAAACCAATACCACCAGCGGTCTTGGAGATCAAAGCACATTGTTTCAAAGTTTCGTAAATACCTTCAATGGAATCATCACGCATGGCAACTAAGAAACATGAAGACATTTGAGGATGTGGAGTACCGGCGTTGAATAAAGTTGGAGAAGCATGAGTGAAGTATCTTTCAGACATCAAGTTATAAGTTTCAACGACAGAATCAATATCTCTCCCATGAATACCGATGGCAACTCTCATGATCAAATGTTGTGGACGTTCGGCAACTTTACCGTTAACACGTAAAAGGTATGATCTTTCCAAAGTCTTGAAACCAAAGTAGTTGTAGTTGAAGTCTCTGTCATAGACGATAGCGGAGTTTAATTGCTGTTTGAATTCCTGGACAATGTCGTAGGTTTCTTTGGATAACATTGGTGAATGCTTGTCTGTCTTTGGGTTGATATAGTTGTACAGTTCTTCAACGACGGCGCTGAACTGTTTGGTGGTTTGTTTGTGCAAGTTGGAAATGGCGATTCTGGCAGCAAGGGTGGCGTAGTCTGGATGCACGGTGGTCATGTAGGCACAAGTTTCAGCAGCCAAGTTATCCAACTCGATGGTGGTGACACCCTCGTAGACACCGGAGATGATCTTTTGGGTGATCTTGACGGCGTCGATGTGTTTTGGGTCTAAACCATAGCAGAGTCTGGAGATTCTGGCGGTGATCTTATCGAATTTGACTGGCTCTTTACGGCCATCTCTCTTAAGCACGAACATGTTTAGCGGTTGCAGAAGAGTTTGAGGAAGTTTTTTGTCAAGAAGAAGAGAGAGAGAGGAAAAATGCGGACGTGTCTGTGTTTAAATACTTTGGGAAAAGTTTTCAGAGGTTCGCGATTGACGCGTCTTGTTAGGGCTTTTGACGCGTCGCTTTGTTTACGTTTCGCGGTGGCGCGACGCGTTTTGATTGGTTAGAGACGTGTATTTATAAGCAAAAAAAGGAAAAAAGAGACGCGTATGGAGCTGTATCATTGGTGATTTGATGATTTGATGATTTGCCGTAAACAAATGGGAGACTGGGAAAACGGATAAAGAAAGAGCAAGAGCAAGAATAGAAAGCCACTGAACAGTATAACCACAATGCCTCACCACAGAGAAAAGCCAATGGAGAAGAAAGAAGAGACAAAAGAGAAAAGAGAAAAAGAGGTGTTTTGCAAAAGAGGTGTCAAACTCGTCACCTATATGGATAGTATAGGATAATGATTTGAAATTAAGCCCTCAACCATGGCAACCAAACGCACATAGCTAGAAACAGAGGTGCAAAGACCCTTTTCGGGCAAAGCACATTTGAAACGCCTCTAGATCCTTGAGCCGTTATACAGACAAGATCATGGATAAGCGTAAACCTTTCTGATCCTTAGTTTGGGGTCTGTATAATAATATAGTACCTCTGGTCGTTCCTTTCTAGAGAGCCTAATCTTTAAAGAGACTCAAATTCCAATATTCGGAGAAACTTAGAGCTACAAAAGATTACTCTCAGATATTCATATGCTCAAACGTTACAGACAACTGATCTAGAACCTACACCAATACACCATTTGACAAAGTCTCTCTTTCAAGCTTCAAATTTGGTGTCAAATCTAACTCAGTGCTTATTCCCAATTATTAATAATTCGCGAATATGAGAACTTAAAGATAAAGTATAACTTCAAAGTTAACAAATAGAGAACAATCCTTGCCCGTAATACACCGCAAAGTTCGCTCAAAGCTCTTTGAAACTCGGCATAACTGGCCAATCCGAACAACATCACCAAGGAAGACTTCGCACTCATGGTCTCGATGAGTCACATACGCAGACAGTACGATGGCCTTGACAGGACCCCATCTATCCCTGAAATGGGATCACCTTACCATCAACGAGCTGGTATTCGTCCCCAAGAGCGTTCTAGACAAGTTGAATCGCCTTCCAAGGATACATTTTTCCATGAGGACTCCCAAGATGACACTGATACCTGCCCCTATGGCTGTTGTGAGCGTGTGGCCGTTTCCGATTTCATCATCAAGAGAGGCTTTTACCAAGGTGCATGCTCAGATATCTCAATCAGGGCCTTCGGCAAGGTGTATAACTTGCATAAGCTGCTCCTGGACAGAAGTGGTTACTTCTCTTCACTATTCAATGGTCCTTGGAACGACCCGTCCAATTCCAACTTTGATTTGGTGTTTGACCACGATGAGAATATTACACAGGAAGCCTTCGAATTGGCTATCGGGAGATTGTATGGTATCATCAAAAATCACGCTGAACAAACCAACACATTGAGCATGATTGCAATTGGTCAATACTTGGACATACCTGACGTGGTGTGTACCGCGACGGATAACATTGTCAATGGGCTGGATTTCTCTAATGTTGCTAAATACACTTCATTTGCACTACAGAACAACTATGGCAAGGCCAGTGAAAGGATCCTGGATAGTGCAAGAGGCTTATTATGTTCAGATGGATGGCAAGCTGGTCCTAAGGCCTGGGATGGGATACCCAATGCCGTGACCTCCAGTGTTGTGTCCCTAGATTCATTCTTTGTGCCCTCGGAATGGGAAAGAGCCGTGTTCATAATCAAGTTACTAGAGAGACAACATAAACAAGGTCTATCATCCGATCCTGAAAGTGAAATTGATCTTTTATATGAGGCACTGAACACTGGGGTCCATTACTGTCATTTAACACCTGAACAATTGCACAAATTCGAGAATTGGACTGATAAAGCTGGTAATCCATACATTGAACCATCAGTATTAAGAGACGCTCTGTGGCTAAGCATTCAATTGCAAAAGAAAGTTGCTACTGCCGATGGGAAAACTTACGAACTAGGGATGGCCACAACCTCAGAAACTCAGCCTGACAACAAGACTTCTTGGTTCATCCCAACAAAGGATGAAACACTGTATGGTACTCCTTGTGAACTAGACAAACAAGTTGCCACACATCATCAGATCACTGATGATATCACCACGGGGAAAACCACTGAGAATTCCAATGACCAGGCATTGTACAAAGTCACCAAGATCCCACCATTCAGATTCTCCGTTGCCTTCACAGGTATTTCAGATCTGGACAGTGAGAAAAGAGTGTATGCAAAGACCCTGAGGTATGCTGGTTCATACTGGAACCTATATGTACAAAAGATCAAGCATTCCAAGGGCCATCAGATGGGCGTTTACCTTCACAGAGCCACTAGTGCTGCACCTTCGAAATCCGGGTTGTTGAACCGTGACATTTTCAACAGTTCCACGAATGAAGACCTAGTTGATTACGATGTTGATAGTTTACAGAAAGGTTTGAAGGATATCTCGCTACATGGGAGGGATAATGGGCGTGATTTTGACTCTTCATTCACCACAGCATCCGAGGGAAATCCAGAGGCTTCAGATGACGACGATGATGACGATGATGACGATGATGTGAGCTTTGTATCACAAGAGGGGAACGAGGATAATTCATTCCTGAAATATGAAGATAGCAGAAGTATGATCTCCATTTATTATGTGATTTACACACCATCCAGAAAGGTGAAGACCTCGTTGACTTGTTTCATTTCCAAACCTGATCTGTTCAACAAGTCCCAGAGTTGGGGCTGGAAGAGCAATAGTATGTGCCAGTTCAATGATGATGGTACGCTTGCTGATGGTCAGGATAAGATCTTGAAGTTTATGGTTGTTTTGGGTAATACATAGGACAGGACAGTGACGTTATCATCCTTGAAACTTAAGGAATATGCTATGGTAAACCTTTACAGAACACCTGTTCTTCGGTACAATGTATATCTCTCTATAAAGAAATATAGTGATCGGAATCAATAGACAATTACAAGCTGTGATTGGATCTAGAATTAAAACGTCGTATAAATAAAAAAAAATATGACACTACTAAGTGGAATTCCATTCTACTGACCATTGTAACTTTTCACCGGCTTTGAAAGGTGCAACGACCAAAAAATCCTGTTTGATGACCTCAGGAACCAATTGTTCCTTCTTTGACAAGATAACATGGTCATCATTGACGACATCAGAATCAGTGATACCATAGAATTTCTTACCAAAGGTGTTAACAAAGTTCTTTAGGTTATCAATCTTGCCCTGATTATCAAAGACTTCAGCCAAGTATGCAATGGCATGAGATTGGGTGTAGACACCAGCACAAACACCAACATGAGTAGATTTGGCATGTAGAGGATGAGGAGCTGAATCAGAGCCGAAGAAGAAGTATGGTTTACCAGAAACAGCAGCTTCGACAAGGGCTTTCTTATCCTGTGGCAATTTGGCAACCGGTTTACAGAAGTTGATTGGATTACCAGCCCAGTTATCAACGGTCAATGACAAATGATGGGCAGTGATTGAAGCAGCAACTTTGATGTCATCTTGAGCGGTCTTGCCCTTGTTGATCTGGTCAATAGTTTCAATGGCAGCTTTGGTTGTGCAGTGTTCTAAGACGATTTTCAGATTTGGGAGGTCTTCATGTAGTTTGGCCAAAGCAGGTAAAAATGATTCTTCGGCATTCAAGATGTGGATTTCTTCACCAGCCTTGTCACTGGATGGTTTTTCACCATGTAAGTTCAGCACTAGACCTTCTTCTTCCAAAGCCTGAAAGATTGGGTAGAAATCTGAGAAATCATTAGGATCCACACCAGCAGCGGAGTTAGTTGTGACACCAGCTGGGTAGCACTTGACACCAGCAATGGCTTTGATCTTAGCAGCCTCATGGATCAGTTCAGGTGTCAGGTCTCTGGACAAGTAGAAAGTCATCAAGAAGGTGGTTTTTGGGGCCAAAGCCTGTAATTTGGCCCTGTACTCAGTGACTCTTTCGATGGTGGTGATTGGTGGGACCAAATTCGGCATGACATATGCGATGGAGACACCACCCTCGCGAACCGTTGGAGTGATCAGCTCCATCATTGGGCCCTCACGTAAGTGGACGTGGAAATCAGCTGTGACACCTAAATCAATGCTCATTGTTGTGGTATTGATGAGCTGGTGTAATGTTAGTTCTTTTTTTCTTTTTTTTTAGATCATTTTGGTTGAGTTGATCTTGATCGGCCTTGGTGACAATATATGAATAAATGCAAACAATATATGAATATCTGCACTATGATTCAGTTCAATTACTGACTGTGTTTCTCTTATTTCCTGAGAACAGAGACGATCGTTGTCCCGTTGTCTTCAATGAATCGTCACCAAGGAACGGAAGCTTGTCGTCACTGGAATCTTTGAAGTCCGACATACCCACTTGGAGAGACTCCAATTTCATAGTGTAAATCATCCTTATTAGTGCTGACAGGTTTCTATAAAGAGAGGTTTACCAACATTGTCTACCTGCGGCTTCAGCATCGCATACTATGGAAGGGACATGCCTTAAACACATGATTACGTAAGCTTCAAGGTAAGAATACCAGGCAGTAAGAGATCGGTATTGAGGCCATTGGGAGAAGTTTGAGAGATTGTAGGCTAACAAGACTGAGCTCATTAATAATAGTAATAGTAATTACAAGAAGAAGAGAAGAAGAAGCTCACTTCGGCCCAATCTTTCGGTTGATAAAAGGCAAAAATAGTGAAACCCGCGAATTCTGAAAACAGGAGAGTCGACACAATCACCGCTATAAATCAAAGATCTCAAAGAACACCTGTTTCCCTGCATCCCACTGTCATCAACTCAGTTAAAAAGCTCTTCATCTGACTTAATCCACTATTTTTTGGCCAATTTCTGGACACAATCCAGTTTTACCTCCATTGCCCCGCGTTGTTACCTGTCATAAAGCTCTGTTTCGTCTTTTCGGTTCCATCATCACCATCATTACCATCATACTTCTGACCGTGTCCACCACAGGCTCTCTGAGAATATCCATTGGTGCACATCATTAGCACCCCATACACCCTACACCCATGAGAAACGCTGCAGCAGCTGCAGCTGCCGCCTCCACCATCACTATACGAGGTGGTGTCTACCTCGACTCCTACGATGCCAGAATTATCGAGTTCCAGTACGCCATCTGGAAGATAGAGCTCCTCTCGACGCATATCAAGGCTATGTTGATCAAAGTCAGAAACTCTCCTAACATGATACCGCTAATACATTATCTCGAGACGCTTGTGGGCCCGTTGCTGAACATAAGTCAAGGGTTGACGAGGAAATTGGAGTCCATTGCTAGTTTGAGGACATTGACCGATAACAAGAAAATGGTACTACCATTGAGCATAGCCGAATTGCAATTTCAACTGAAGGACACTGATCATGTGAAGGCCGATTATACAGTGCCTGGTATTGATTATAAACAATTGTTATTGGATCTGCTTGGTATCTTAGACAATGCTCAGACGATGTATCAGAAGAAATTGGAGCAAGCTACATTAGAAAGAGACGCTCATAGAATCTCATCTCCAAACACGGTATCTTCCCCATTTGACCCTTCTGTGGTGAAAGACCTGCTGGCACCTTCTGAGATTACATCCTTGTTCAAATACGTCATACAAGAATCAGAGATTGAGACATACCAATTCCAAAAATCAATCTTCTTCATTGAGGCAATCCAAAGAGCATTAGGCGATTTGAAGAAATTTGAAAGATCATTGAGCACCTACAAGGCCAAACCTAATGATGGCACAGTGAAGAAACTCCCATTCTGGTCGTACACAAACCACAGAATTTTCGCCATCTATGTCAGACTCGCTGACTTTTACACAGTCCTGAGGAAATTTGGTAGAGAACTATACTTGCCTGTTGCACCAACTATTCAGTCATCACTGCTTATCCAACAACAGAGTAACTTGGAAGTCGCCATGAGACAATGCGGTGTGTATTTCAACACTGAAGGACACAGTAATGATATCTCTGCGAAATTAGCTGAGGCTACAAAGCAAGGTGCTAATTATCAATTGAGTCACTCCACAATCGGTGATTTCTCACAGGGGTTGTTATCTGATCTGGGGCTCATTACCAAGCTTATCGTGGCATTGACGGAATTTGTGAAAGGTTGGGAAGCCATCAGAAAGGCTGAAGTTCCTGCTTTAGGCTCTAGATCCAGATCATCTTCCGTGATAACACCAGTGAAAACACCAGTGAAGACACCAGTGAAGAAAGCTGAATTAACCAATGGTACTACTGGACCATCAGTTGAGAAGAAGACACCAATATCCTTCAAAGAGACAAAGAAACCCGAAATAAAACCATCACCACCAGTATTGTCCAGATCAGGATCTAACGTAAACAGAAGTCGCTCCGGTAGCAATGCTTCTATGAACTCCAACTCCAGCTCATCATCATTGCAACATTCCAATTCTAATTCATCTAGTTCTCAATCCCGTTCCAATTCGTTACAGGACCCCAAACCATCAATCTCACCAACTGTGTCACGTTCACCATCTATTAATCGTCGTTCGGCTTCTGTCTATATCTCTAGTCCCGCCTTTGACATCAGAACACAATTGAGAAGACAAGAAAAGGCCAAAGCTGCCGCAGAGGCTGCACAAGGTTCGTGTAACGGTAACTCCTCAGACTCATCAAAACCACAATCACCATCACCAAAGATTATCACTCGTCGTCGTTCCAGCTCATTGCAAAACCCACGATCAACTTCAAACAGCGAAAGAAACAATCCCCTGTTGGCTTCTGCTGCCAGTGCTACTGCTTTGAGACAACATAGACATTCTTCACTGAATGAGAATAGTGAAGCTAATAGAAGATCCATCATGGAGAGACAAAACTCCCTAAGGGTTAAAACTCCTGCGGTTGCTAGATCCAGATCACCGTCACCTTTGAGAGCCAAGACCAATGTTGATCTTCCTAACATTGCCGAGATCACATTGGCTGATTCTGTCCATTCAACTCCAACTAAACCCAATTCAAGAGTCTCAACTGCTACTCCAACGATAGAGGTCACTCCTGTTAAAGCCACTGGAACTTCCTATAAGTCCAAGATACCTGCTCTACCATCTCCTATTGCATCCAAACCAGAAGCAACTCAAGTTGCATCAATTTTGAAGAAGGAATCACCACCATTAGAAGACGAGGAAGAAGAAGAATCACCCGTCCCTGAACCGTTGCCTGTTGTTCTATCCCCATCAGTGAAGCCACTTCAAAAAGATGATGATATTGATGTTGATGATATCCCAGATTTGTCACCTTCAGATACACCCGACCTGGCAGAGACAAACTCTGAATCATCAATCGCCAGTGAACCAAGTTCCACTCAAGATTCCAAATCTTTGAAGAGCCAAGAGACACTTGAAGATGCCACCGGAGCACATAAAGTTATTAAGAAGGTCAGATTCACTGGTGTCCCACCTCTTGGACCGGAACCTAAACCAAAGAGACGTGGTTGGGTCAATCCTCCAAAGGACTTATCACTACAGAAACAGCCATTTGCCTCAGCGGCAGCGGCATCAATCCAATCCGAAAGAATGACATTCCAAAGAGCACATGATCGAGAAGATGGTTCATTCTTAAGTTCAGTGGTGAAGAGTACACCAAGGGTTAATAAAGGTTCGAAATGGAGAAGCTTGAAAGATAGATTTACATAGTGGTCTCCTAATAATTTTAGATTACCTACAATTCATGCTTTGTTGAAACGGTTTAATTAATGATTAATGCAATTAGTAAACACATATTACTGCTGTAGAATTGGGGATGCATATAGTACAATTGATGCAAATATATTGGTGTTCTGTTTTCGTTATTCATAATGATTTCATGAGTTTGGACTCCATAGAATGGAGACAGCTCTTCAATTGTGGTATTGTGACACCGAAATTCAAATTCAAGTTTTCCACGAGTGTCTCTTCAATTTGTAATAGCTCATCATTAGTCAATGGCTTTGGTTCTGGTTCATTAAAGTCCATCTGTTTTTCAAATAATTCTTGATATGCTGTCTCGGTGCTGTGTAGTTCCTCGGTGATCTCTTGGGAAGTTTCCCTTCCTTCCAAGTCAAAGATCTTGTGTAATCTCTTCAAGGGCACGGAGTAGTCTGGATCCTGTAAAGTCTTTTTATCGATGAATGTACCTTCAAACCAATCCAGGTATTTCTCGGTCTTTGTATCGTCCCATTCTAGGAGTTCGGAATCGGCCTTGTCTGAGGTGATCAATGAAGTCAACAAGTTGTTGAAATTTCTATTATCATCTCTGTTCATTGACAAACTTTGCAAGATCTGTCTCCAATGTTTCCAATTTGGCGTAACTCTTTTCGAGATCCAAATAGGTTTCAAAAAGAACAACTTTGTGACGATGATCAAACAAGACACGAGGATCAATTCAGGGAAATGACGGATTGCTTTCATGAAATCACTGGTAGTCAGCCTAGTATATGACTTTTCCTCAAATTTAGGGAATTTGAAGTCGATCTCAAGGTTTTGAATCAGATTCTTTGTTGCTTGATAAATTCTTGGTGGTAAAATCAATTCATTCGTTAATTTCATCAATAATGGATGATAGTTGAATTTAAGACTATCAGTCAACTCCAACTTTGAAACAATTCTAATAATAGAAAGGTCTAATTCACCTTTGATCGGTGGTCTTTTTGGTTCCATCTTAGATAACAATATAGTTGATAACCTCTGTCTTAATTTTTTGGGGACTTCATAACCAGCTTTCATATATGGGATCTTACTCACCGTGGCCCATAACACAAGATCGTTAGTGTATAATGGTAGTGACAAATATCTGAAACTGATGTAAATGATCGCCAGAGTATCAATCAATGGTGGTATTTTGTTGAATCTATAACTTATTTCAGACCCATCTGTGGCTGTTAATGAATCATAATTTTCGGTGGTATTGCCAAGTTCAGCATTATCATCATCACCACCAGTATCTTTGGAGATATTCTCATCAAGGGCAAGTGTCAAATAGTCTACCCATAATCTCTTCACTGTGGTCTCTAGCACATCGGGGATATCTGCATCATTCATTATACTCTTCACTTGAGATCTCAAGATGCATTGGAAACACTTAAAGTATAACTCTCTACCTGCATAACCATACAGACGTCTCTTGTTCTCATCATGGTTCAGAGTAGGATTGATCTGTGAGCCCTGAGACATGCCCTGGGATTGACCAGGGATGTTCAACCTCCTCGTTACGACAAAGTTTTCATCCTCTTCATCATTGAACTCAATATGACCTTCGTAAACGTGACCGTATTGGCAGACTCTTTGACCATCTATGATCTTGTAGTAGTGTGTCCTGCAGTTGTCCACATTGCATCGTGAGCCTCGGGTCCAGTTCTGACTCATGAGACTGGGATCTGTGGATAGTTCGAGATTCGAGTGGTGTACCTGCCTATTACTATTACATAGTACTTTAAATTTTTATCTATATGGTGTCCGGATGTTACAGATTTTTTCTTTTTTGTTCAGGAAAAAGTAAGGTTACGAGCCACTGGTAAAATCTGGCAGATTCACCGGGCAAATTGCGAGGGGTTGTTCGGGAGAATGTAAGTGAGCCCCCACAAAAACAGGCAGTCTTACCAGAACCGTGGGGGCCACAGGACAGTCATACAGATCAGACCTCTTACCTGGAGACAGGGAGCAAAAACGCCATTGGATAAGGATACAGAGAGGTCCAAATATATTTGGCGCAAAAGAAGCCTTCAACATCTCGGCTTTGACAGGTCGCGAATCTTTGAAATCTCTGGCGTGTGATTGGGTGATTTGTCGGCTATGAATGGCCGTTGTGGAGGTGGCCCTGGGAGCTGACTGTCGTGGTACCTCTATTTGCTGACGATACACTACACTATATATACAGCCTGTGGTGATCTTTGATTATTGGTTGTCTCTTTCCTCCACGGACTTTAGCCCATTTTCCCCAGGAATATCTTTTCTCGAGTTTTCAGTGGGGGCTCAATGGCTATTATATCTCCACAAATTTACGTAATCGTGATACCCATTGAACCTCGAAATCTCTCGCAACGTATAAATAACTGGCCAATTCTCGGGTTGAAATCTCTCCCCCGAGCTACACAAACGTTCAACTTCATCCATGTTCCAATCCGTCGCTGGAAAGAGACTGAGAAAGTCCCTGACAAAGACCAATTGGTCTAGATCTTTCAAGAGATTCAACTCCACAGTCTCCAGAGCTGCTCAACAACAAAAGTCCAAAGTTCTACTAGCCTCA
Organism: Taiozyma bovis; assembly: GCA_003707945.3. Classification (NCBI taxonomy): domain Eukaryota; kingdom Fungi; phylum Ascomycota; class Saccharomycetes; order Phaffomycetales; family Wickerhamomycetaceae; genus Taiozyma; species Taiozyma bovis. Next base: position 110,098 of record PPMH03000015.1, on the reverse strand, counting down.
CTGGCAACCACTGCGGTGTCGGTCTTTGCCTACCATGAGTTTAACAACAGTCCGATCCGTGCTGACACCGGTGTCAGAAGGACACTGCCTGAACTCACACCAGAGAACGTCTCCCAACACAACACAAGGGACGATTTATGGGTCGTTGTCAATGGGAAAGTTTATGATTTGACCGATTTCTTACCAAACCATCCAGGTGGTCAGAAAGTCCTGTTGAAGTATGCTGGTAAGGACGCAACGAAGGTCTTTGTGCCTATTCATCCACCAGATGCCTTTGACAAGTTCCTACCGCCAGGGGCATACTTGGGTGAACTTGTCGGCGAATTTGAACATGTTGAGGAAGAGATGACACCAGAAGAATTGGAAAGATTGGAACTAGCGGAGAGGAAACCATCCTTATCACAAATCATCAATCTTCATGATTTTGAAACTGTGGCCAGACAAATTCTTCCACCTCCAGCACTAGCATATTACTGTTCCGGTGCCGATGATGAAGTCACTTTGAGAGAAAACCATAATGCATACCATCGTATCTTTTTCAATCCAAAGATCCTTGTTGACGTGTCCAAAGTGAGCACAGAGACCGAGTTCTTTGGTAATAAGACCTCTGTCCCATTCTATGTCTCCGCTACTGCCCTGGCTAAATTGGGGCATCCAGATGGTGAACTCTCCATCGCTAGAGGTGCTGGTAAAGAAGACACCGTTCAAATGATCTCCACCTTGGCCTCATGTTCCTTTGATGAGATCGCTGATGCTCGTGTCAAGCCTGACCAACAACAATGGTATCAATTGTATGTCAACTCTGACCGTGCTTTGACAGAACGCACCATTAAACATGTTGAAGAGCGTGGTGTCAAAGGTTTGTTCATCACAGTGGATGCTCCTTCTTTGGGAAGAAGAGAGAAAGATATGAAGATGAAATTCGAAGCTGATTCGGATATTCAGTCACAAAACCAAGATGATGAAGAGATTGATAGATCACAAGGTGCTTCCAAGGCCCTATCCTCCTTCATCGACCCATCTCTGAATTGGAAGGATATTGATCATATTAAGACTATCACAAAATTGCCAATCATGATCAAAGGTGTCCAAAGAAAAGAAGACGTGTTGTTAGCCATAGAACATGGTGTACAAGGTGTTGTGTTATCGAATCATGGTGGTAGACAATTAGATTTCACTAGAGCTCCAGTTGAAGTCCTTGCAGAAGTAATGCCGATCCTACGTGAAAGAGGACTGGACAAGAAGATTGATATCTTTATCGATGGTGGTGTCCGTCGTGGTACTGATATCTTGAAGGCACTATGCCTAGGTGCTAAAGGTGTTGGGTTGGGTAGACCTTTCCTATATGCCAACTCTGCATATGGTGAAAATGGTGTTAGAAAAGCCATTCAGTTGTTGAGGGATGAACTAGAGATGAATATGAGATTGTTGGGTGTTGCTACAATTGATGAGTTAGGCCCTGAATTGCTAGATACTAGATCTGTGTTCAACAGAAACGTTTCCGTTGCTAAAGACTACTTATACACCGACAACTACGGTAGAATGACTGGGGTAGAGTTCCGTGAGGAATAGATAATATTCATTGTAAATGGTTTCCATACTTTAGCAGTGACCAGTAGTAACTTAATTTCGAAAAACACACTTGAGACTTATCTGACATAGGTAGCATCGATTTTGTTCACTTGTGGTAGAAACATTATTATTTTTCTTCTGTATGAAGTAACATTTTGTAATTGTAGTGGATTTCCTTCAAAATAGACGGTATCCAAATCTTTCAAGTCTTTCAATTCTGATTCAACGTCTTCAAAAGATGAAAATTGGTTGTATGAGGCCCATAAATCAGTTAATTCTTTCAAATGTGACAAGTTTTCCAATTTGCTGATTCTATTGGATGTGATATCAATGGTATTCAACTTCAAATTATTCTCCAATCCTTCAATCTTAGAAATCCCATTATGAGAAATGTACAATTCTTCCAAGTTGGTTAATTTATCCAAGTTTTCTAATTTTGTGATTCTGTTTGATTGGATGGATAAGATCTTCAAGTTTGTTAATTTGTCTAAACCTTCCAATTTGCTGATTTTATTCTTTCCTAGCCATAATTGTTTCAAGTTGATCAATTTGTCCAAATTCTCAATCTTTGAGATTCTATTACCACCCAATTCCAAATTTGTTAGCTGAGAAAAGTTATCCAAGTTTTTAATCTCAGTGATCTTATTCTGCACAAAGTACAAGTTCTTCAAATTGATCAAGTTTTCAACATTCTTAATATTACGAATCTTGTTGAAAGATAAATCCAAATTTATCAATTTAGTCTTTTCATTCAAATGGGATGAGATGTGTTTGATTCTGTTATCGTACAAGTCCAAATCTTCCAGGTCATCGCTAACGTACTTGATCTCACTTATTGAATCAAGTAAGTTTTCTCTCATGGTTAAAGTTTTCAACTTTGTGAAACGCTCGAGGTCTAAGTCTTCCATAGATCTGATCTTCAAGTGGATCAAGTCGATGTACTCCGAGTCATCAGGCAAGTCCATGGTCAGGTCAGCATCAGCATCAATCTGGACTGGGTTCAAGTCTGGCACGATCTGGATGCCCTGCTGTTGGTCTTGGTCTGGTTGTGGATATACTTGCTCTTCTGGCTCAGTGTCTTCGGCCTCTGAGTGGCTCAGCAGCTCTTCGGCATGTGGAGCATTGGATTCCTGTGTAGCATTGGCTGCGGCGTCGTTATGTGGCATTTTGTGGTGGCGATTTCTTGTTATGTATCTAATAATTGTATAGTTAACTGGGCTGAATTCCCTAACAAATTCTCATTTTCCTGTTTAATACATAGAAATCCCTTATTTAGGGAAAATGTCTCTCTCCTATCATTTTGTATTTACTCTCGAGTAAAGAGACTTCATATAATTCTACAACAACTCCATGTTCTAAAAATCACGGTTTATTAAGGAGAAGTGTGCCGTATATACAGAATATCATAGAAAGGCACCAAACAAAACGTGATAGATGGGAGTATAAAAGCCATAAACATATGAAGGAGAGGACCCTATCGAATGACTGACACATGAGATGGTCTCCACAGTGTGAGATTTGCGGGCTGCCTAACTGGCTTGTGGGTTGTTGGAGATCAACTCGACGATTTCACCAATGGTCTTAACCTTTTCAGAATCTTCATCACTCAATTGTAGATCGAATTCATTTTCAACATTGACCAGGAATTCAGTGGCATCCAGAGAGTCTAGGCCTAGGTCTTGAATCAGGGTAGTTTCTGGTTTGATTTCAACATCTGATTTGATCAAGTGAGTATTGGCTTCAGCAATACGACGGGTGATTTCCTGGGCTGATAGGGCGTTGGCAGAATAGAAACGGGCCAATGCTGGGGCCTGGGCAGTGGAGACGGCGACTCTGGAGGAGGCTCTTAAGCAGACGGTGGCGGAACGGGTAGCGATTCTGAACATTGCTGGGAATAAAGTGTGTCTGTGCTCTTTATTGATGGCTTTTTGTGTGGAGTTGCTGGTGAAACCTTTGATTTTACCCAAAAAAATTACCAAAAAACAAACTGGGATTAGTAAACATCCGGACACCACCGTGATCGGCATTGGAACTGCATTAAACATTTATTGTTAAACCAAAAAGAAAACAAAAGTAGTAAAAGATAAACAAATGGGTTGTTGTGAAGGGGGGAAGTGTCAGAGGATTAAGGGTTTGGGGGATAATAGACACTTCCCAATTGGAGGCTGATTTCTGTAGACTTTCTAGCATTTTGTGGAAAGATAGCCCATTTGGGACAGATTTGCGCCCCATCCTGTCAATTCTTGCATATGGCTGCTTCTTGGATTCATTGTAATCCCCCTGAGTTGTGTGAGTTGTGGGACCAATCATTGTATTATTATTAGTTGGATAACCCCCAGTAAGTCAGTAAGTATCAGACAGCCTGAGATCTGAGGCAAACAGGTACTAATATATATATTTCCTAAGCCTCCAGGTTACCTACATATTCAAACAATAACGTACTTTCACTATTACTCAACTAAATATGAACAAAACTAGGTTAAAACAAACTCAAAACTGAAACAAAAAACTCTCTACTGTATAAAATAACTAACATTAAAATATTACCAAACCCTTAGTCTGTACCTGGGGCTCTTGACTGTCTCCAGTTCAACAAAAATCTTCTCTTACTATTACTTCCACTACCCGAGGTAGTTGTAGTGGTGTTTGTCGTCAACGATATCCTTGAACTTGATTCTGAAGTTCTGGTATCAACTCTGGACAACCCCTGCCCACCAATGGATGATGAAATCACACGAGTGGCAGAACCGTTATTTATTGTCGTGGTGTTGATGGTTGATAATGATGGAACCTTGGATAAAGAAGGTGTTGAAGTTCCCGATGGTAAAGAGTCCTCCAAGTCTTGAATGATCAAACCGGTTCTTTCAATTTCAACGGCAAAGTTCTTTTCAAACAATTTCAACATGGCTAAGTGTGAATCTCTCAATTGATTTGGAACCATCTTACCATGGACAATCAAACAACGGAAGATACAAATGGTCAAGTTATCGAATGCATTTTTCAAAAGCGCATATTCATTGACAGCCTCTTCGTCTTCTGGATCTGGTGGAGTAGCTAAAAATTCCTTATATTGACCAATACCACCATTCACAGGAGAATCAACAGTACCTGACAAGTTTCTGGATAGTTCATTGAAGCTCGATGAGTTGATGTAATTAGTATTAATGGCCTTTTGGGCAGATGATTCTGCATTAACCAAGTCATTGGTCTTGGTAGTCAATGTTCTTAAAGCATTTTGAATTGGTGATAATTTTACAACTTTAACATCAGCAACCTCAGATCTGTTCATCAATGTTGGGAAACTGTTATAAGTCTCATAAGTGGTCTCTTCAACCCATAAGTTCAACACAGAAGTAGACTTTTGTAATCTTTTTGAAGTAGTGAAGAATTTTAAATCTTTGTTTTGCATGTAGATTCTGGCAGCACTTGATAAATTACCATGGTTTTGAGTGAAATCAGTCTGTGGTTTAACAATAACAATGTGCAAGAATTTACCTGCAGGTGGGTTCTTAATAGCAACATTAGCTTCATCATCACCAATGATCTTGGCACCAGTGTGTAATCTTAACAATCTGTTGTGAATAGAGTTGATATGTTCAAATGGAAGACCTTCATAGATGAAACTTCTTGATCTGACGGTCTTTGGGAAACCAATACCAATGAATGTAACCTTGTAGTAAGTTGGAGTCTCTCTATCCAGTGATTTCAACTTGATGTATAATTCTGACAATTTCTCATGAACAAAACTCAAACCTTTCAAATCAAAATTGATCTTATCATAAGCCTCGGCCAATTCTTTATAAATAGAAACAGCTTTCTCTAGTTTGTTACCTAGAATCAATTCTTCAGCAATTTTTTTGTATAGAGCTTCTTTTCTTTCAAATGCAGATTGAGTTGGGAATTTTGGTTTGATTGACATTGGCAACATCTCTTCTACCGACCAATCATAAGTAGAAGCCATCAGCTCTAGACATAGGGCAGCTTGAACATGGTTACCTTTCTTCAAATTGACTTCATACAAGTCATCCAAGGAGGCATTGAACTTTTTGGAGTTATTCACACGCATCAATTGTCTCAAGATGTCCAATTGATGGAATGTTCTCTCATCATCAAATTCTTCACCGTTTGGAACAGAACATAGACCATTTTGAACTTCCAAGAATTCAGACAAGTTTTGAATAAAATTGTAAACATCTGAGAAGGATTCATCTTCTGGATCCAATCTGACAACCATCTTCAACCTCTTGATAAAGTTTCTTTGTTCATACAGACCAGGTATATATCTTCCAGAAGTGAAAAATTTGTCCAATCCTACAAGTAGACCCTTTTCAACTTCCAATAACTTATTAGGAACAGGCTCTTCACTTGTTTCTTGTACCAATAATTCAGCAATCATAATGGTCCAAAGAATTCTAACACCAACAACTTGACAAAGAGCGTTTCTTTGCAAACAGAACACAACCAATTCTTCCAAAATCCCATAATCCTCTTGGATGAATTCTGCATGATAACCTGAATTTCTCTTAACTTGGAATCTCACAAAATCTCTCTTCAATGAATCCCAACCAAGACAGTCCCAAGTTTGACTCAAGATGTTGGCACATCTTGCTCTAACATCATTGGTGATCTTCCATGATGTCTTTCTTGGAACTTCAGCTAAATGACAAATAGAAGCTGGCATAGAACCGGCAGTAGCTAAGATGGATTTCAAGTATCTGGACCATAATGCTCTGTCAAAGACATCAGAATCAGCAGCTGCAGGAATGTGATCTCTAATCAATATGAATTTAATCAGTTCTGATGCAGTGGTGGTCGCTTCGATGAACAGTGCATACATAGAGATCCATTTCTCGGATGGGAAGAACTTACCTTGGATCAACAACCTGTTGGTTTGAATGATGGCGTACAAGTCTTCCTTGGAGAATTCCTTAACAAAGTTTGGCGATGAGTTGGACAATGAATCATTGGCTGATTCTTCAATGATGGAAACGAAGCCTTGGTTATAAGAGGCAATGTTCTTAGAAATCTTTGTGATGAAAGAATAAATGGCACCTAATTCAACCAAGATCTCAACAACACTCACGTCTTTGATAATGGAGTCAATGATCAGTTCAGGGAATGGATGCTGGTTGGGAAACAATTGAGTATAGGTTCTCTTTGGTTCAAACATTGAATTGGTTCTAGCATATTGATGCATCTTGATAAACAATTTGGAAACCTTCAATAATAGTCTTGAAATGTCTCTTGGTAAGTTAGCCAAAGCTTCCTTTTTTTCAATGATGATTTCCCAAGACAGGTTACAAGATGAAACCAACACTGAGTTCGCCAACCTCAAACAGTCTAGATCAGCATTACCTACCGTCTCGTCATAAGCTTCAATGGCCCAGTTGATGGAATGGAAGAAGAACTTGTGAGTGTAATCAGGCATCTTCTCATTGGCAAAGATGAACCCGTTCAACAAACGACGAACCAATAACATTTTGGCGATGAATATCTTGGATTCCTTATTCACTGATGGACCAAGATTAGCAGCCTGTGTCATTGAAGTATTCGACCCTAAGCCTCTCTTATCAACAGCACTGATCAAAGTGATGGCGTAATCAATGATTTCAGAATCTTCAAACACTTCTCTTAAATGTTCCAACACCAAGTCAGAGTATTGCAAGACCAACAGTTGATCAGATATCATGGAATCGACTCTGAGTTTCAGAAAGATGACAAAAGTCTGAGCAAGAGCCTTCCAGGCTGACTTGTACTCTTTCAAATCATTCTTATTCACAACAATGATGGAAGTCTTTACCAAGATAGGCAAGATACGACACAGAGTACGACCAACGAACTTCCATTCAGTCTCTGCTTTACCGAAGTAGATCGCAGTCATGAATAACAAATCAGTACCGACAGATGGGATTGAATGGTTTGGTGAGTTGATGATTGATTGCAATTCCTTGACGTAATCGTAGAACATATAGGTGTATTGTTCTTGTCTAGCAATGACAACGTCTAACAAATGGATGAAAGAATAAAATGAGGCGTTTTTCAGCTTTGTCAAATTCAACTTGATGGAAGTATCAAAGATCTTTAACAATTCGTTCAATAGCTCTTTAAACATCTTGATTGAATGTTGTAGTGTGGTTTGATTTAACAGTTTCAAAGTTTCGATAAGACGGTCTTCATGTTCAGGCAATGAGTACAATCTTCTCCAGTTCAAAACGTGTTGGAAAGAGGATTCAATGTTGTAAGTCTTACCAATGTAAGTAGTGGTGACTTCAACAGAGGCTTCAGGTTCACCCTTTTCAGTTTTCAAATTGACCACTTTGTTCTTGTTGTATTCAAAGATCTGACCATTATTACTGATAATCAACTGAGCAGAACCTTTCAATTGGTAATTGACAAACAATTTCAAAGTTAGATTTTCATTGTCACCAAGCTTTTCAATGTTACTGATCTTGATAGTTTCACCAATGACTTCATTTGATCTAACAGAGGTGAAGTTCCATGTGTTACCAGGAATCTCGTTGGTGGCTTTGGAGATGGCAATCTTGGAGTTTGGATTCTCATTGATCAATTGCATGGAGATTAAATCACCTGGGAATGGAGTTGAATTGTTGAACAGATCGACTTTCCCTAAACTTAAATAGATTCTATCATAAGCTTTAACCAAAGGATCAAAGAAGTTGGTTCGAATCTGATAGATTGGAGTTTTCAAATTAGCATCAAAATCATTGGCAACGTTACTCAGATCATCCTTGAACTCCTTAATGGATACAACGACTCTCTCAGCTCTTGGATTCACAGCAACACCCTTATTTGAGCCTGAAATAATACGATCAATCAACTCACCCCAGCCAAAATTCATATTTGTTGGGTCCAAAATGGTGTTATCAGTCTTATTAACGTAGGAACCAAACAGCTTGATTGTGAATTGATGTGATTGACCAGATGTCAAGTGACCTTGGTGGCGTGAAAAGATTCTTGTTATATCAGTGACGCCAGCAGCCAAACCTTTACGGATCTTATTAATTGATTGCAACGGTTTGGAGTTCCCAACAACAATCTCTTCAGTGATAATAGCAACCAAATAGATACGACCATTGTCAATTTCCGTACCTGGAATGTTTCTGAATAGAGCAGCCGAAATCTTGTCTAATGAAAAATCGTTGGATTTGATGTGAATCGCGAAGGCTTCAGTTAATCTCTTCTTAGCACTTCTCAAATACAAGTAAGCAGTCATACCGGCAAACCCTTGAGGGTTCAGCTTAGAAGTACCACTAACATCCTTAAAATCAACCAAAATCTGAGATGGAATCACTCTATCAAATTTAGTGGTCTTCAATGGTCGTAATTCTTCCTCTAAATTGTTAGTCACTGGGAAGTTTGGAGCTAAAGCAGCAGAAATTTGATTAGCAGCGATCATCTTTGGGATTGCCTGTTTGCGCAGATCTGAATCCCAAGTAGTGTATAATTCACCGGTGTGAATGTCACGAGAACTGATGGATTCAAAACCAGAAGGATCAGATTTCAACTTGGCAGTATTGTTGGAAGCTCTAAACTTATCAACACCCTTTGAAGATAAGAGTTTAGAGATGTTGGCAAACAGTAAAGAAATTTTTTTCTTAGCAGCAGCTTTTTCATTCTTGGTCATTAGATTCTGGTGTAGCTTGATTCTGATATCGTTCAATTCATCAAACAGCTTATAAAGTTTTTCAAAAAGGTTGTACTCAGCAACGGAATACATTGAGAATATGTGAGAAGCCAATTGACTCAAAGATGGCATTGTTTCATCTATCAGATCGTTGGAATCAAGACGAACCAAAGGTAATGGAGGTTTCAGCCTAACATTAATACTCTCATCGATCAGATCACCGTTTCTCGCATTTGAGTTTGACAGTTGTAGTTCTTGGATAGAAGGGATGGTGTGATTAGTGATACCTTGGTCAAAGTCGCTTTGTGCGGGTGGGGCGAAGTTGGAAGTCATTGGTAGTCGATCACTGATGTGGACATGTGATAATGGAACAATGACGACATTGATGGTCAGTTCTGGTAATTTATCCAGATCAGCCTGCTTAGCGATGAAATCCGATGGCAAAGGTTGTACGATCAAGTAACCACGGGCCCAGTTTTCGATGTTGGTTTCAAACAAGAACACTTCATCACCATAGTACAGATTCTTGTAGAAAGCAGAAAGTTTTAAAGAAGGGAATTTGTCCAATGGGGTGAATGATTTGATGATCTTACCATGAGCCAACATTGGCAAAGGGGACCATTTCAAATCAGAGCCGTTATTGGAGCTGTTGGAAACGCTGCTGGCGTCAGTGGAGCCACTGGATGAGTCTCTGACACTGTCGACAACTGGTTCATCTGACATGGTTCAGGACTATTTGAAGGCAAAAGGGAGAAACAGAGAGAAAAAAAAGAAGACCAGTTTTTGAACCAAAGGGAGACGTGTGTGTGTAAGAGTAGAGCGCTATGTGAGAGCGGAGTTGGCGGCAGGTGGCAAGTTGAGTCTGTGGTTTGTGAGTTATCACAGTCAGAAGAATGGAAATTTCAGTTTTTTGGGCGAGTAAAAGTTGCAGATCTCAGATTAGATCCAAACCTGGTAAGAAAACTGGAGGATCTGCTGTGAAGAAGTTGATAATAGAAGCTGTGACAGAATAGAATGTTGAATAATTGCAAGTGGTGGAAGGGACCGGACGATATTGTGCAGCAGTTGCTGACTACTGCTTGCTTTTTGGGGGACACAGTTCTAGAGAAGAATGTCATCGGGTCGTCCTCCTGTGGCCGTACCACTTCTGCTAATTTTCCCCCTGGCCCCTGGCGCCAGTAATTTATCTTGCAGGGTGGAGCGTCCATTAGGCCTGGACCTGGCACTGGACCTGCACTTGGAGGTCGCCATCTGGCAGTATCTGACTGGGAGTTCTGATGGTTCTGGGTCTGTGTCTGTTTCCACTTCTTGTTTAGCTTTGTCTAGATCTCTAGGCCTCTATATCTCTATTAATCACTTCACTTATCCTCCCGTTGTCCTAGTGACCAGAACTTCAAACTTGTTATTTTTTTTTTCGTTCTACGAACTGTAGAGAATGTTAATATTTGAACCTATTTACATTTAGACTTAAGAGAACAGAACCAATGTCCGATCGTAATAGCTCTGCGATTTGAAATCTCTTTTAGACATATCTCACATACTGCAATAAATTAGTGTTCCTTGAAGTCAGTTGTTATCGATGTCGGGTTATCAAACATGGAACAACATGAAACTTTACAGGTGACAAGTAAGATCAATTTGTCAATTAAGCCACCAATGGCACCAAACATCATAAAAACTTTAAGTTCCTGATTAATGGCGCATGACGCAAGCGGAATGGAAGTCTTGATTTACGATAAATTGCATCAGATACATGTCGTCAAAGATGTATGGAAGATCAATCCTTCTTGCTTGAGAAGCCATTTATCATGTTGTTAGCTGTTTCGATATGAACTCCGACTTTGGTATACAACTCGTGGACAAGACTAAAAGCTTTTTGATGAGATGTATTTCATAGACGGTTTTTAGGGCAACGCGCCAGGTCCCTAGATTTAGATGTAGTTCAGGGACGACACACTAAAGCATTATGACCAACAGCAGTTCCGGACAGTCATGTGACGAATATCGGAAATTACCGTATTTGGGATGAGAGTTTTTAAAAAAAAGAGGATATAAAGTTTAGGTTTAGAAGGGATAATAAGGGTCAAGTGGGTACACGGACCAAATGATTAATTCTCTGTAGTCAACCAAAGAGACTCATCATTATATATAAGTTCACATTGTCTGTTTCCCGCTTGAAATATAGCTCTCTCCATTATCTATTGACACATTGGAATGACAGAACAGATCTGCAAAACGTCATAACAGGGCAGTGCTAAAGACGCGCTACCAGTGGGAGACTGCATTACTGGGATCTCTGTTGGCCCAAATGACATAACTTTGAGAGTCCACCACCACCCAGAACTCTGCCCACAAACTAAAAGACCCCAAAGACTTCCTGGTGGAAAACCAACACATTTTTTTTGTAGTCTCGTATTTATTTTTCGAAGCAGACGTTGGCCAAGACTAGATACGGACATATAAGTAACTAAGGTAACGGTACCAACAAGCAAAATAACAAAAAGTAAAAGGTGTCACAAGGGACGTCACAACGGGGGCAAACTTTTAATAAAATTAAAAACTTGTTGTGTCCATAGTATACAGAGTCTGGCAATCAAAGGCCATAGGTTCTCAAGGTTCACTATATTAGAACCGGCGATCTGAGTCCCCGTTCTAGGTTCTAGAACGTCTCAGGAGACTAAAAAATTCTGACCAGGTCTAGAGCTTCGGAAATAGTTGTGCATTTTTACCTGCACAGGGTAAGTCCAAGGCTTCTTAGAGAGAGAATAAAAACACAGGTAGTATGTAGTAAAAACCCAAATGGTTGTTAATCGCTTAAGACTAGGTCAATTTACAAAGCCTACAAACCAGATTACTAGTCGTTCAGTTCGTTATACTCCATATACAAGTAATACATTCATTTCTTCTTCTCATCAACCAACCATTTCCAGACAACATCTCTTTGTCCTTGATCCTCCAATAATCTTCTTCTGTTCGAAGACTTCTTGAATCTAGCCCAAAATGGCGTCTTTGCCGGATTTTTCCCATTTGCAGAAGGTTTCTTCTTTGAAAATGAACTTGATGTCATCAATGTCAGCTTTTGTACCGTTCTCAAAGTCTTGAAGTTTACTGAAGTAACCAAAAACCCAATGAACATCGACACAATAATGACACCTGCAAAGCCAAAGTTGGAATCCTCAATGAAGTTCTTCAAGTTCATACCGTAGAAGGCAGGTAACAATGTGGCAACAGTGAAACCCAAGGTGTAAATTGTGACTTTCAGTTCAAACAACATAAGGGAATTTCTATTAGCATCCAAGATGATATTCACAATCTCTTCGGTGGACTTGATATCACTAATCAAGGATTCGGCCTGTTGTACAAATTCATCACACTGTTTATAATATGCCTCTAGTAACATCTCAACTTCACCGAAATCTGTACGTGGTTCTCTGTCTTGAGAAATATCAGCATTTTGGGAATCGATAATGGGGGTTGAATCTTTAAGTTTATCAGTCAGGTACATCCCCAATAAATCATCATCATTGTCCAGCAGTTCATCAAGCACATTTCTAATCAGCAGTGCCTTTTGATAAAATGCAGATAGGGCCTTTGATTTGATCAATAGGTCTCTTAATTTATCACGATCAATTTGGTCCTCCAATTCAGCCAAAATGATCCCACAAACTTCCAAGTGATGTTGTAATTCAGTCTCCAAAATCGTCATCACATTGATCAAAATTGATTCCAGGGCCTTATGTTCATACTGTTGGATCCATCCATGACTTGTTGCTTTCAATTTATTTTCCAGGTCATAAACGAATAACCCTAATTTCGAAGCTGCAGATGGGTTACTAGTGTCAAAAATCATCACCTTGTCAGCCTCTACTAATGCCTTAATATGCAGCAGGTTGACCAAGAACCCATTATCACGGATCACAATGGATGGGATTACATCAATGGCAGAAGTATCAATCTTTCTCAAGTCTCTAGGATAGAGTCCATGTTCCTGTAGAAACTTCATCTTGGGGAAATGTCTGGACACAGCAGCGACGTTACCATGTTGATCAAAGATGGTACAGCTTACATAGGAGTCATTAGGTTTGATAGGTTTGACAACCTTAGTCAAGTCTGGCGTTATATCTTCAGTAGGATCTCTTGTAGTGGTTGAGGATGGGTTCAAAAGCTTAGGGGTGGGTATTGGGTACTTTGTGGTGTTGTGTAGGTAGGATCTGGGAAGAAGAAAACTGGATTTGGGACTGAGGAGTCTAGAGAAACGGAATGGTCTTGGTGTTAGGTGTTTAAACATTGGTTTGGGAATATGGGAGTTTGCTCTTCAAGGTTTAAGATCTTTTTAAATGAAAGAAGTACAATTTGTTGTTGGGCAAACGATAGGATTTTGTGTTGATAAAGGAGCAAGCTTTCTATAAGTCTATTGCTTGTAGAGTGAAAAAAGTGATTTAAAGGGTGATGAAATGCAATAATGTTGAATATGAAATGTGCCACTCATAATCGATCAGTACTTGTGTGAATTTTTTTGATGTGTAAAGCTCGACGTGGTTCGGGACACAGAGATATAATCACCGAAAAAAGTTACTTACAATTCCAAAGTGGTTTAAACATCTATTGCAAAATTGGGGAAAAAGAAGGACATAAAAAGAAAGTTGGGAGAAGTAAAGAACTTCAATGACAGACACCAGCCACTTTCTCTAATCAAAGAATTTTCTAGATTTTGATGGACCAAAGACAGCTAATCTGATAGCTGGTAATGATTCTTCAGATAACAATTTCAATCTTTCTTCCAAAGTGTTGTCAACTTCAATCTTACCACTACCGTTTACAAGGACGACACCACCAGCAGTGTCGTCACTCAAGAAGGATTCTTCATCAACGGAAACTTCGACTGGAAACTTGGCCTTTTCTTCAAAGTTTTTGGCAGCTTGTTCAATGGCTTCTTGGGCAACTTTGACATCTGATTTCTTAACTTTAACAACAACTCTTGGTTCGTAAAGGGAGTATAACCCTTCCTCGATCAAACTTTCTAGAACGACTTTGTAATTCTCGGTGTCTTTGCTGATTGATTGTAGCTCCTTTTTGGCCTTTTCAAAGATATCATCAAGGATACCTTCTCTAGCAGCAAGGACTTTTAATCTAGTCTTATTGGCAATGGTGGATTTTTGAGTTTGTTGGTCCAGTTTTGCCTTCTTTTCCTTTTCAGAGTATTGGGCATCGATGGTGGCGACTTCTGAACGAACCACATTGGCTTTTTCAATTTCATATTCTTCATCGGCCTTGAGGTGAGATTTCCGTTAGTACACAAATTATTCCAAACCCAATAAGAATTATCCATTTTGATAACTTACTTTGATTCTGATTTCTTTGGCCTTTTCTTCAGCTTCCTTCTGAATGAAGGCTTGCATCTTTTTCAATTCATCAGCGACCTGGTTTAGCAATAGTTAGTATACTGGAATTACTGGATCTCAAAGAGATTACGGGCTTCACAAGGGGACTGATAAAGGACTCAAGAAATATTCCATTTGACAGCGTCACGCGGGTTGCCTTGAGCCCAATTCTCAGCACAATGAAAGATAGAGGCAAAAGACATACTTGAGAGCCGGTTAGACCGTGTGTTTCAGCCATTTTTGTGTGGATGGTTATGTCCGGTGCTGTTGATGGTGGTTTCAATGCTGCTTTTCCCAAATTTACTTGAATTGAAAAATGCGCGAAACAGCATAACCGCAGGAAATTAATGAAGCGCCGCCGTGACGATTGTGCAGCGTATAATGATAAAGGAATAACATTAAAGGAAATAGCTCTAATGATGAATTAAGGAAAGATCTGGGCTAAAGAAAAGTCAGAACCTCCTAGCATTGACTACTGAATTAGGTCCAAGAAAACTGCAAGTATTCGAAGTATTATCGTTGTATCAGTAGTGTAAACACTGTGTGTCACAAACCAGTAGTAACTATAATGAAAAGAAAAATCGGCCTGTATGAACTTGAAAAGCTTCACTTATCTAAAACACTTCTGAAGCAGCTTTCTTTAATATAATTTACCACCACAGATCCCCCCAAGCTTTTGTACGATTACCCACTGCCAATTTTGCACCGGTATAACCTCCACATTCATTCGCTCCTCAAAGTTTGCCAACCAAACGAGGCTTCTGCCATAGACTTACAAATCCTCCCATTAACTCCTCAGTTATGTTATCTTTGAGACAACAGAGGTATTTTGCTAGGAACACTAGGCCGCTGATACAGCGTAACCAATCCACGTTCAAGGAGACACCAAGAATGAACCCTGTTGGTATCCAATACCTTTCAAAAGAGCTAGATAAGAGAGTCTTTCCATCAAAATCAAAGAAGATCACAGGACCAACAGATGAAGAACAAGAGTTGATAGAACTCTCAAAGGAATACTTGGATAGGCATGGCCTACTAGGAAAGACCACAAAGATCACTGAACCTGTATCATTCAACATACCTAAACTAGAAGGTGCTAATCTGGATGAGCATTTTAGAAAGATTGCATTGTTTGCCTCCACTCCATATCAAGAGCCAGCAAATTCATTGGCCAGTAACCCTATACCCAAACAACCTGAGAAATGGCTGCTGAAATCAGGTTGGTACAAATATCCCGCTGATGGGTCCACACCTGTACAAATAGACTACCCTGAAGAGTCTGCTTTGGTCTTCGATGTTGAGACTTTGTACAAAGTATCAAAGTTCCCAGTTATGGCTGTTGCTGCCTCCACAGAGGCTTGGTATGGCTGGGTCTCACCTATAGTAACGGGTGAGTCCGAATCATTTGATCATTTAGTTCCATTGAACACCTTAGAGCAAGAGAAAGTCATCGTGGGGCACAATGTTGGGTATGACAGAGCAAGAGTTAAAGAAGAGTATGACCTACGAGAAACAAAGGCTTTCTATCTTGATACCATGGCGTTACACATAGCTGTGTCTGGTATGTGTTCCCAACAAAGAGCCAAGTGGATGAAGCATAAGAAATTGGCTACTGCAGAAGAATCAGATGTTGATGAAGTCCTTCAAAGTACAGATGATGATCCTTGGATAAATTTTAGCTCTCCAAACTCTTTAGCCGATGTTTTGCATTTCTATTTTAACGAGAAGCTAGATAAATCTGCGAGAGATCACTTTAGCGGTGATGACATTGAAGATATTAAAGAAAATTTTCAAATGTTGATCAAATACTGTGCGAGTGATGTGTTGACTACACATAAGATTTATGCCCATGTGTTACCGGAGTTCCAAAGAGTTTGTCCTCATCCTGTTTCATTTGCCGCGTTGAAATTCATGAGTTCAGGTATACTACCTACGAATAAGCAATGGTACGATTACATCAAGTCTGCTGAAGATTTATACCAAGCCAACAGAAAGAGAGTTGATGACAGATTAGTTGAATTGGCCGAGGATGCACTCAAGCTGAAAGACAGCATGGATTTGGTAAATAATGACCCATGGTTGAGCCAATTAGATTGGACGATTACTCCAGCGAAGATCAAGAAAGATGGTACTCCATACAAGAACCAGAAACTCCCTGGATACCCTGCTTGGTACAAAGACTTGTACAACACCAAGCAAGGTAATCTCAGCATTACTACCAGAACTAGAGTCACACCATTGTTATTGAAATTGAAGTTTGAGAACTGTCCTGTGATTTGGAATGATGATTTTGGCTGGTGTTTCAAAGCTGAAGAGGATGATTACCATAGACTAGTTAAGAAGAACTACGTTTTAGAACCTTGTTTTGATGGTGAAGAGAAGACAATGAAGTATGATGTTGAAAACAGACCTGAATCAATTGATGGGTACTACTACTTCCGTGTGCCTAATAATCAAGGCCCAGAACATAGGACTACACTATTACTAGCCAAATCATTTGCTGTGTCATTTGAGAAAGGTGTATTGAAATCGGATTCTCCATTTGCTCAAGAGGCTATAGACCTGAATGCTAGTTGCAGTTACTGGATCAGTGCTAGAGAAAGAATCAGGTCTCAATTTGTTGTTGATAAGACTGAAGATTACAGTTTGATTGTTCCACAAGTGCTGACAATGGGTACCATTACTAGAAGGGCTGTTGAGAAAACTTGGCTAACGGCTTCGAATGCTAAGAAGAGTAGAATCGGTTCTGAATTGAAATCCAAGATTAGAGCTCCACCTGGATATTGTTTCGTTGGTGCTGATGTTGACTCTGAAGAACTATGGATTGCATCATTAGTTGGTGATGCCACTTTCAAGATGCATGGTGGTACTGCTATTGGTTGGATGACTTTAGAAGGTTCTAAAGCTGAAGGTACTGATCTTCATTCAAAGACAGCTGGAATATTAGGGATCACCAGAAATGATGCCAAGGTGTTCAATTATGGTAGGATTTATGGTGCTGGTGTCAAGTTTGCTACAACTCTATTGAAGCAGTTCAATCCTGAATTGAGCGATCAAGAATGTTCTGAACGTGCAAAGGATCTTTATGCCAAGACTAAAGGTGAGACAATACATTTCAGTATTGACAAACAAAAGAACAAATTGTGGTATGGTGGTTCAGAATCAGTGCTTTTCAATGAACTAGAACGAATTGCTAATCATGAGAATCCAAAGACTCCAATTTTGGGTGCTGGTATCACAAAGGCTTTGATGAAGAAGAACTTGAACATTAATTCATTTTTACCATCTAGAGTCAATTGGGCTATTCAATCATCTGGTGTTGACTACTTACATTTGTTATGTGTCTCGATGAACTACTTGATCAAAAAGTATGCCATTGATGCTAGAATGAGTTTGAGCGTTCATGATGAAATCAGGTTCTTGGTAAAGGAGAAGGATAAGTATAGATGTGCTATGGCGTTACAAGTGGCTAATGTCTGGACTAGAGCCATTTTTTCTGAGAATTTGGGTATTCAAGAACTACCACAATCATGTGCGTTCTTTTCAGCTGTTGATATTGATCATATCTTGAGAAAGGAAGTTGATATGGATTGTATCACTCCATCCAATCAAATCCCTGAGATTCCTGGTGAGTCCCTAGATATTGTCCAATTGTTAGAAAGATCCGATTCTTCATTGGGTAGAGGTAAAAAATTGAACATTCCAGAATTACCTGTTGCTAAAAAAGTTGAAGCACAAGTTGAAAATATCAAGTTCAAATTTTCCCATGAGAACCCAGAGTTTAAGAAGACCTTGTTACACATGCAAATTTCCCAGAACGAGAAGAAGATTAAAAATTATTTGAAAGATTATAAGAAGAATTATGGTAGGTTAGAGTTCAAGGATGTCTTATCTGGCGAATTGGCTTCAATTGACGGTACAATTAATAAGACTGCGAATGGCGACAATAAAAGGTTAACAAAACAAAGTTCAACCAATAGTAAGAATGAAAAAAAATCCAAGAAAACAACCAATAAGAGATCAAGCTCATCCAAGAAATCAAAACCTTCTAATGTCACTGCTGAAAACTCACCACCTGAGGAACCTGATTATATGAGTGAGGAGTACATTGAGTCACTGAATGGCTTGAGCATTGATGATTTATCGGTGTATACTTCCAAGAAGAAATCCGAAGTTGATGATTTAATGTTTGGTTATGATAATCTTGATTCATTACTGAAACCGAAAACAACAAAGGCAGTGATCAAGAAAGGTTATAGTCCAAATTCTATCGATAATTTCTTTCAAATGCAAACTAGAGTCAAAAAGTATAAACATGCTTAGACTATATTTATGACCTGTTATGAATAAATGATATAGACAATTGTCACAAAGGTTGATCTAGGCTATTAGTAGTGCTTTATATCTTTTATTAAAAATGGGGGTTACAACTAAGCATCTTCATTATACACAGACTGGGATTCATATTGTTTAGTTCCTTGAGATTTTGAAGTTAAACGGAAATAGGTCTCGGTATTCCAGACAACATAACTAATAAAACACAATAGTAAGACACAAATGATTTCTTGTAGGAATGCCATAAAGACATAAATCTTCCAATCACCAAATAGGAAAGTGAACCTACTCGAGTTGACATAGGCATTAGTGCCCGTTTTAATGGAGGCAACGGAACAGATGGAATAAATGGAACGAACAAACAAGGAAGGCAACATGATCAGAACACTTGTTAGGATCAAAGTATAGTTCTTCTTGTGTAAGGTTGTTTTCAAGTTTCGACGTTTATGAAGCTTGATACCTGAAAGAATCATGACAGTGATCAACACTACCAAGAAAATGATTTCACCAGCCAACATCAAACCTTTAGTAGTACTCGTGGCACCTCCTGAACTGATAGCCCCACCGACAGCAACCAAGATAACACCAACAAGAGTGATTTTTTCAAACATTTGATCCCATTCTTCAATGGTCATATGGAAAATATGGCCAGTTTTCACAAGAGAAATAATAGAAAAGATGGATATATTTTTTCTCTCCATTTCAGGGTCATAATGATAAGCCAAGTATATGATAACTTTGATCATCATCATCATGATGAAACCCAAAGTGATCGAGTTCAAAACCAATGCAGCAATCAGGATATTCTTGTTTGTATCACCATTGTTAAGGTCGATGATGAATTGCATCAGTAGGGAACCAGCAGAGATCTTGATACCAATCAAAAGGAAGTAACGAAAAAACACCCATCTGAACTTTGTACGATTGATGATCAGATTGTAAGCAGGAGGGATAGTGATGAGCAAAACCACACTATAAATGGCAATTTCAAAAGCAGCTAGAACTTTCCAGTGACCGTATGCCATTGTTTGATAGATATATAGGGGATAACAGCAATAAAAGATTGGGTATAAATTGAAAACAAGGGGAATTGGTGTTTAATATATGTATAATGGGGCAAGTAACTTGAAGTCATTTACTTTTACAGTATATTTAATAAAAAATATATAGAGAAGTGACTAATAAATAATATTTGGGAGGCGTAGTGGGTGGAGAGGAATTACTTTTTTAGATAATTTTTTCAAACTATGAAGCCAAAATGAGGGAAAATTCAACCCAAAGTGGCACAAAGGTGGAGATGAAAGCCTTAAACGGCGTCTTCCTTTCATAATCAACATTTCACAATCAACACTTCTCATTGTTTAACTAAAGAAAAACCGTTTGTTTTCGTATTTATTTTAGTTTGTTCTTGGCGCAGAAGATAAAATAAGAGATATCAAAATTTTACAGTTTCCATAAGGCTCAAAGACACAACAACTGTAAAGAAATGTTGTAAATCATTAAAGTGGCTGTGAGGAAAAGTTTTAAAATTGTGACCCAATTTCAATAAAGAAAATAATAAATGGTCTGATTGGAGTTTTGACAGCCAATCTTGTCCTTGATCTTTTCTCGGTGGTTTTCTATTTTTCAATGCTTCTAAAGCTTCTAAAGCTTCTTCTTTTCTCTTTCCCCCAAAATTATTTCCAAATATGGAAATAAACCTGGGACCATCACGTGACTCTATAAATTGAAGCTGTCTCCCACCTAACAATCCATGAAAGCAATGAAAGCATTCTTTTAACTGTACAAACAGCACTGCGAATACCGTAGCAACGCTGTGATAGATAACCGTCGTCAAAGGTGTTCTCTGCCTCTGCTTCTGTCTCTGCCTAGTGCTAGGGTAGAGGTTGGTGTAGACTATATACTTAAAGACACTGGCTTGGGGGAAAACCTCGAAATTATTACTTTTATTTCAATATCTCGATTAGAAGTAAACCACAAAGAAGGATTATAATACGGTCCCATCCAGCACAATCTCTGCTAGCAGAAATGGATCCAGTTGCCTCCATCAGACTTTCATTACAATGGCCTCCAGCTGAGGCCTACGAGGACACCGACACTCTGGTCCTCACTTCAAGCGATGAACACTTTGTTGATCTAAGGGTCCTAAAGAATCCACCTCCTGGATCCAAATTCCCAATGGACTGGGTGTTGACTGGTCGTGAAAAATGTCTTTCTGAGTCCCCTTTGTCAATTGAGTTCCAACATGAGATCAATACCCATGTTGAAGGTAATACTGGTGGACCTTATGACTCGGGTGATTTCCAAGATTTAAAGAATAAAGATAGGAAAGAAACTGGGAACATGTTAAACTTGGAAACTGGCAAGAGTCAAGACTATGTTGAAATCTGGAGAAGTATTGACCCATTAAAATCGACTCCTACCAATTATATTGCTAAACCAGAAGCAGACAGCAACGTCCCTGTGTTAACATTAAAGGTTGATGATGAAAATTACTTGGGTACCATTGTCAGAATTGGTAACTTCTTACAAGGTGCTATTCTGAACTTGAAAACTGGAAAAGTAAGCTGTACCAGAATATTTTTGAAAGATGATACATGGGAAGTTCAATTCGCTTATGGTGATGAAAGTTCCAAGATCCCAATTGATGGCACGGGAGAAGTTGTAGAAATTGAAGGTTTGAAGTGGAAGGTTGTCGAAAAGAAGAACTTGTAGGGATTCATTCCCCTTTACCTTTACTATAAATGTACATATCTGGTATATGATATATCTTTTCTAATGGACTCACCCTCACTGTGAAAAGTGAGAAGGGTGGATACAGACACACACTACATGTGTAATTCAAATATATAGCTAACATTTAATTTCATTATTGATCATCAAGTTCATCAAGTTCTCTTCTATTATAAGGCAACATTTGTTCCAAATGTTCAGGAGTTGGCCCAGTAACATTAACATCACTAGCAACGTTTTGTTTCGTGCTCAGCACAGTATTTTTAAACTTTTCCTCATATCCACCCAACTTTGTACTTCTCTTCATAACAAACGTCAGCCAGTCCTCGTCTGTCTGGTCATCTTCCTGCTGTATTTGTTGTGTTTGCTGTTGTTGTTGCTGTTGCTGGGTCACACCTTCGATGTTCATGAATTTCGGTAGTGCTTGGGGCTTCCCTTTCAAATTGAAGTGCTCAGCAGTAGGTTTGGAAGCGATACGTGCATTCTCAGGGACATTACCAACTACCCAGTACAGGAATGCCTCTGTACCCTTTTGTTCTCCTCTGGTCTCGAATATATCCAGTAAATCGACAGGTTTGATCATACCGATATTGATCAAACCCTGTGTGATATCCTGAACCGCGATTTCATCACGGCCAGCATTGGAAGCTAAGGACTGTGCCTCTGACGTTAAAAGTTGCAGATGCCTTATGAACAGGTCTGTAAGGATGTCCACCAAGGATCGGGGAGCTCTGTCGAAACCTATACCTCGTAGAATCTATGAAATCTTGTTAGTACCTGAGTCTCTTGTGTTTTTGGATAAACCAACCAATTGGAACGGTAAAAAAATTCGCAAGAGACATACCTGCATGACGGTGATCCGTATGATGGCAAAACTGAATGCTGAATCGCCCATTATAAGCCTGAATTACCACGATTTTGTAAGGAATTAGGTCAGTTTGGTTCAGTTTGTTGATGTTTTTTTTTGCCCGAAACCACAAGAAATTTATTTACCCTATCGAGAGACCCAATGGACATTTTAGAATTAAATACATAAAGATCAAGAAGAACACAACTCACTCAAATCACACAAAAACATAAGCCAAAATGTCCAGAAACTTGTCGCTTTACGCCGTGGATGCCTTTCTGATTCTGGACAACGAGGCCAAAAGACTCTACGCAAAGTACTATGAACACCCACACCACAAACAAGAAGAGGAAGACTCACCTTTCCATTCATTAAAGTCCCAGAAGGCCTTTGAATCCAGACTATTCAAGAAAACCCATAAGGAGAACGGTGATATTATACTGTTCGAGAATCACATCGTCGTGTACAAGGAGATTGCCGATTTTGTGATATACGTTGTCGGTGGTCTGGATGAGAACGAGTCCATTTTGTTCACGGCCCTGGAAGGGTTTAAAGACGCGTTGGAGAAGGTCTTGAAGTACCAAATGGATAAGAAGGCCATCTTGGAGAACTATGACAAGGTCAGCATAGCCGCAGACGAGTCCATTGATGACGGTATCATCCTAGAAACTGAGGGTTCGATCATTGCTGCTAGAACCTCGAATGCTCCTGTCAACGAACCAAGTTTGAAGAATATCGATCTTAGTGAAAAGGGTCTATTTAATGCCTTCAATTTTGCTAGAGGTAAATTGGCTGAACGTTTACAACAAGGTTTGTAAAACATATGAATAGTTTTGAAATAAAGTTACGTTGTGATTTGATTAGAAATAAAGGATCAATGTAAGTTCATCCTATTTCTTCTTACTTTTTTTACTAGAACCACTTGCTGGTTTCTTAGCAGCAGAACTCTTACCTGGTAACATGACCTTCACTTTCCCGACGTAGATAGATGGTAACAGTTCCAAATCTTTCAAAGTTTTGATCTCTTCATGCTCTCTTGGCCAATCGTACGCTCTATCATTCTCTGTGGCGTCAGTTGGTCTGATACTAAAGTAATGTAAAATCTCTTGCAGAGCTTTCCCTTTCTTAGTGGATCCAGGTTGGATCTTGACACGATATCTGAACTTGGTCAACGATTGCCATGGGGCAAAGACAGGAATAGCTTCCAAGATCTCATCTTCTTTCGTAATCATACCGGTCAATTCATCCGAGATTGGTTCCAAGTCAATCTTCTCCTTTTTACCTTTATACTTATCAGCTGTGATTTCCTCTTGTCTCTTACGTTTTTCAATCTTTTTCAAATGATTGATCTTTTGAAGTTGTTGCTTCTTTAATTCTTCTTCTTTCTTTTGGTTCTGTTTCAATGTACCTAGGGCCTCCATACGTAATTGACGTTCTTCTTCGTCTTGATCAGCATACTTTTCAGAAATCTTTTTCAACTTACCTTTCTTACCTCTGACGGCTTTCTTCTGTTTGGTTTTGCTGGTAGTTGAGGTGGTGGAAATGGTGTCATTCTCAGGTTCTGGAGTGATTTCCTCGATGTTGTCAACAACTGACAACTCACCCTGTTGTTCTTGAACTTCTTCATCATTCTCTTCTTCATGATTCTCTCCTTCAACAGGAGCATCATCCACATACTCACCTTCACCTTCATCTTCATCTTCAGGTTCCTGAGTACCTTCTTTAGAATCAACCTCAACATCATTGATATCCAAGTTGTTCAGCTCATCCAACTGTTTATCCAGCTCCTTTTGGTTTCTTTCAGTCTTGATCTTCCAAACAAACCCAAACCCCATGACCAACTGAGCTGGAGGCAAGAAATTTTTATCCTTCAAATACCTAAAACTCCCAGCCTTCAATAACTTCCCATCAATATCCTTCTTTGTGATATCATTCGCATAACACCACCATGGTGATGTGACGGCTTTAGAATCCCAAGCCTTGGAGGTGGCCAGGGAAAGGATCCCTGCCTGAGTCAATGTTGAAGGAGAGACTTCCCCTTTGTTTGGATTGATGATGAAAACATGGGCTGCACCATCAATGTCAGCGGAGACGTAGATGTCATCAGCTTGGATGTAACGATGGTAGATCAAGTCTGTCTGTGAACCGTCCTTCCCTGATATGATTAGGTAGTTTTCATTGGAGAGGAACCAATTGAATTTTTCAAAAAAGTAAGGCTTTCTTAGTTTCTTTAAGATATCGACTTCTTGTTTCAAGTTCTTCTTTAGATCCTTTTCAACTTTCTGTTCAATATTCTTAAGGGCCTTGGAGGCTGATTGTTCGACCTTTTTCTGTTTCTCAATAGTGGTTTTCTTCACGGTGAAGTAATCGGAAGCATTGGCAAATGCTGAGAGTGATAAGTTGATACTAACGTTGATAGAGGTCTTAGCCTTTGGATCCTTGGCCTTTGGTTTGGGAGTTGAGTTATAATCAAGATCAGAATCAGAATCAGAATCGGAGTCAGAGTCAGAGCTACTTGAATCATTCTCGTCATCTTCGTATGGATCCTGTGTGGATAAATTCAAGCTGATCTTGTTCTGTTTCAATTGTAAAGGTAAATTAATCAGCTTAGCAACCTTGTTCCCCTTCCCCTGTTCAACCTTGATCAGTTTTTCAATACTCTTCCAATCCATCTGTTGATCCAATAAAGCCTGTACCGCTGCCTTGGCCTGTTCAACCAATTCAGCATTGAAGATTATTGTCTCACCTTTCAACGTGTTCACCTCCTGAACATCGATCAATCTTTGGACTTGTTGATGTTTCTCATTCTTAGCAGCTTCGATCTTCTTCTTTGCCTGATTCTCTTGGTTTTGGATACGTAATGCGTATTTTGAAGATTCAATGGTGGAGAAGAAAGTATCCAAGGTCTTGTTATAACCTTTCACTTCAAATGTGGATTCATCTTCGGATCTCAATAGTGGTTCAAAAGGATGGAATTGGTCATAGAGTACTTTCAAATCTTCTTCATCCTTTGAAGGGTCATACAATGGGTTCTTCTTCGTTAAGATGTACCCTGTGATAGGCTTTGAATTGATGATGCGTTGGATGTCACTTTCAGCGTCAGACAGGGCTTTGGACACCAGTTCAGTGCTGTTCTCATAGTCTAGGGAAGATGAACTTGGATCAATATTATTGGACTTTAGATGTTTGGCTATTAGGTCTGCTGATAAGTGTGGCATTTGTTGGTATAGCACTTTTTGAATAGACAGGACTTTAGTCTTTTTATCTTTGACCGGTACGTCCTTCTTTGCAATGATCCAATTCTTGATATCTTCAGCAGTGTGTGGTTTGGTTTCAGGAACATTATCATCATCAAACAATGACTCGTCAAAGTGATTGTAAGTCTCGCCAACTGCATATCTATCATTGTTGTCCTTCTCCTCAACCAATCTCTGTAATGCCAGAATACGGCGTTGATCATCCAACAGGATGATGTTACCAGCACTGAAGAACTCTAGGACCAGGTGGTATAACCCATCACTGAAAGTTAACACCACAACTCTGTCAATGCCAACTTGTTTGATACTGGACAATCTTCTTGTCTTTAAATGCTTTCTCAACTTGGTGACGAAATTGGTTGGTTGCGGTGGCGTAGGTCTGGTGAAGTCAGTCAGATGGACCTTGAAGCCGGAATCTAGCACAAGATTCTTCTTTGAGTCAGGAACAGCGAATTTCAAAAGGTATTGCTTGGTTGAAGTGGAGATGTTGTAGATGTTGGTCAGTCTGTAGTTTGTGATCTCATTCTGCAGTTCGGCAGTCAGGATCTGGAGATCCAGGGCACTGACTCTTTGCTGTATGTGGTGTTAGTGTCCTAGAGAATAAGCTGTCGATAAGACTTACCTTCATGGTGTTTTATGAGTCTTTCGGTGGCGTTTCCTGTGTCCTTTGAATATTAATTTTCAGTCTTTTTTTCCAGCACTAGAAATAATGATAATAGTAAGGAAGAATAACTAATTATCAACTTTTCCTTAGTGAAGTCCTCCAGTTAACTGGTTTCTTTCACTGATGGATTCATTCACAGTCGTTGAATTTCAATTGATCTTCAGACAATGCAGAAAACTAAGAAGAACAATTCTTTTTTCTTTCTATTGTTCATTTCATAGTATTAACTATTAGACATTATATACACAAATTCGGTAAACGCCACATAGCAAAGGAAAGACAATATAAAAGTGTTCCTTGATTCACAGCCACTTGTAATATCTATTAACTTTACCCAAAAGACGCCAAAAATGATGCTCTTGAAGACTCTCACTCTGGCATCACAGGGCCTCACAAGGAACCTGGCAGTGAATAGAAACGCTATTGCTTGTCAATGGCCAAAACAAGCACAGTTATATGCCAAAAGATGGGTTAGTGAAGATATCCAGAAGAAAGACAAAGAAGTTGGTGAAAGAGCCGATGCTGAAGAGACAGGTGTCATTGAGAAGAAATCACAGGAGACGTTGCTTTACTTTGACCATGTGCTGCCTTACAGATCGTCGATATGGGATGTTCGCCAATGGTTGGCCTATCTGGTTGTACCTAACAAGTCTATAGAAGGTATCAAAGAGCATGTTATCCAATTGGCGAATCCAAAGGATAAAGATGACAAAGAATCCATATGGGGTCTGGAGGTCAGCGAGGTTGTCCCCGTTAGACGTGATGGTGGTGCGTTTGTGAAGTTCAAAGTCCCATACGGCTTTTCAATTGCTGAAACTAATGCAAAGATCCAAAAGAATACCATCTCTTCTGTCACCAGTGGACTTGTGAATCGTTTGGCCCCTTCAATTTGTTACTCTGTGAAAGGTCAACCTTGGATCGAAGATTTGAGAAGGTACCCAAACAGAATCATCAAAGTGAAATTCGAAGGTCCTGCCCTGAATGAAGAAGAGCTATACTCATTGTTCAGAAGATATGGTACCATCATTGACATTGTCCCTGATCCAGCTATTGCGACCGTAATCTTTAGATCTAACCGTGCTGCAATCTGTTCCAAGAATTGTTTGACCGGTTTAAAGATCAACAACACCGTGCTACATGTCCAATACGACAAGTATAACAAGAAGAACTTCTTAATGGACGCCGTGGTGAATCATACCAGGATCTCCATCCCATTGATCCTTGCACTTCTGGCTGGTTTCGCTGTCGCCATCTTTGATCCAATCAGAGAATTCGCCATTGAGAACAAGATTACGAATAAGTACACCTTGGACAGAAAGAATCCATACTTGAAACGATTCTATGATGCCACCAGTTCTACTTTGACATCATTGACCTCATACTTTGGCAGTTCCAATGGTCCACAAATAAAATCCCTTTGGTCTGAACGTTTAGACAAAGTGAAGGAATTGAAACTATGGATCGAGGAGAATGCAAACACATTCATCATTGTTAGAGGGCCAAGAGGTACAGGTAAATACGAACTAGTGATGCAACATGCACTACACGACAGACCAGAGACATTGTACCTGGACTGTGATAAGTTGATTAAGGCTAGAAACGATTCAGACTTCATCTCCACTGCTGCCCATGAGATTGGGTACTTCCCAGTGTTTCCATGGCTGAACTCTTTCTCGAATATTATGGATTTGGCTGTCCAAGGTTTAACTGGTCAGAAATCTGGCTTCTCAGAATCCAAAGATTCACAATTCAGAGGGATCTTGTCAGCCGCTTCCTCGGCCATTAGAAAGATCTCATTGCGTGGTTACAAAGAAACCATTGGTTCAGGTGATTCAGCAGTAACGATAAAGGAAGAAGACTACTTACAACAACACCCAGAAAAGAAACCAGTGATTGTCATTGATCGTTACACCACAAGTCAAAAAACAGAAAGAAACTCCTTCGTCTATAAGGAAATTGCGGACTGGGCTGCCTTGCTAACCACCATGAACATTGCCCATGTTATCTTTTTGACCGAGGATGTTGGTGCCTTACAATCCTTATCCGATGCATTACCTGATCAAGTGTTCAAAAATATCAGTTTGTCAGACGCTTCAGAAGACTCAGCCAAGCAATACGTCCTACAACAACTAAAAGAGGACAGCACCTCGAGTGAGACCGAAGATCAAGAGGCCCATGTGCTACCAAACTCCAAGATCAGTGCTATTTCTAAAGAACTAGGCCAATGTCTAGGTCCTATCGGTGGTCGTATGCTAGATTTACAAGCCTTTGTCCGTCGTGTTAAATCAGGTGAGACTCCAACACAGGCTTTGGACCGTATGGTTTCCCAGGCAGCTGAGCAAATCACACAGATGTTTTTATTGAAAGATCAAGGTGTCAAGAATGCTCAGGCCTGGGAATTGATCAAGTTGTTGTCAGTAAAAGAAAAAATCTGGTTCATGGATATCATTCATAATCCATTATTCAAATCAAGCCCAGATTCAGTTTTATTGGACTTGGAACGTAAAGGTTTGATCACCATGAGTCGTGATCGTGGTATCTTGGCTGAAATCTTACCTGCTAAACCACTTTATCGTGCTGCTTTCAACAACATTGTTCAAGATCCTAAATTATCAAAAGTCCTGGAGACTTCATACCTATACAAAGTCATTGCCTTTGAAACTGCAAAGATTGCTAAATTGGAGACTGAATTACAAAACTTTGGATTCTTTGTTCAACAAAAGGATTTACAAGGTAGATTACAATACATTGCTGGTAAGATTGATGCTTCCAATAAAACCATTTTGAAAGCTGAGCAAGATATTAAAAAAATGGTAAAGTGAGCCAAAAGAAAAAAATAACTAGATGCTGTACATATTTGCATCAAGGAATACAATATTATGATCATGACCTAACTAGTACAAATTCTAAGGACATAAAACTGTATCATTATAATTATTATCATCATATTTTACTGAAATCGAAATCAAAACTTGACCCACAACCGCAAGCACTAGTTGTATAAGGACTATCCACCACTTTGAACATACTACCGATCAACTCAGTTGTATAGTCCACCTTGGATTCTCTCAAGATACTCAAAGAACTATCATCAATGATGATTCTAGCACCACCTCTTTCAAAAATACAGTCATCTTCAGTCTTGGTCTTGATATCTGATAGGTC
The DNA here is from genome assembly GCA_003707945.3 of Taiozyma bovis. Lineage (NCBI taxonomy): Eukaryota > Fungi > Ascomycota > Saccharomycetes > Phaffomycetales > Wickerhamomycetaceae > Taiozyma > Taiozyma bovis. The sequence goes on along the minus strand of PPMH03000015.1, from coordinate 80,499 downwards.
CAAATTGTACTGGAACCCATGACACCCACCAGATTCCACGGATATTCTTAACGCCAAGTCTGGGTTGTTGTCCTCTTTGGAGATCTCGTTCAATTTGGAGATGGCCCTTGGTGTCAAGTCCAATGTCAGGAGTTTACCATCATCAGAGAACTTCTGATCGATGATTTTCAAATCAGTCTTCTCAGCCTTCACTTCAGGATTGGTGAATGAACGGCCAGTGTTAGATAGTGAGGTAGCTGACCTCTTTGTCACGGGTGGAGTGGCACTGGTGGTGTAGTGGTGTATTTGTGTTAGGGATCTAAATTGTGGAGTGAAGGATTTAGGGAGCATGGCCCTCATATGTGGAGTTCTGACTGCTCTCGAGAGTCTTAGCATGACTCTTGTGTGTGTGTATGATAGTTAGAGGTGAATAAAAGCAAAGATCAACCAGTAAAATGCCTCTGTTGTTTGGTTTGTAAGCCAAAGTGTCTTTTGTATTGTGGACCTTTTTTTTCTTTGACATTTCCGATTTCCAAATTCCGATTTTGCGGAAATGGTAAGGGCCACATGGTTTGACAGTCTTATTATAAGTTCAAAGAGACTACAACATTTTCTAAATCATGCTAAATTATTGACACATTTCCAGTGTCTTTAAAACGTTTCTCATTAAATTCTCGTAACTTTATGGTTCAGCCTCTTCCTGGATTTCTGCTTTTGCTTCTTTGATTTCTTCTTTTCGGTCTCTGAATCTGTACTTGAGTCACCAGATGAAACTTCTATGGTATTGTATGACTTTTCTTCTGTTTTCAAATCTTCAATATCATACAGCCCGTCAAACAGTTGGGCGACATCTGATTTCACTTTCTTTATCTCATTGGACTCCGCAGCGATTCTCTTAACTGGTGAATCAACGCTGATGATGTCATCGGAATCGTCAACCTCAACGTCCATAAGATCAATTTGGGGACTTTCTTCACGTTGCGATGGAGGTGTTGATGGAGACTGGATCATAATTGACATCGGTAAGTTGGGATGCTCAATCTCTGGGGAGTCAGAGCCATCAGGATCATTCAGGGCATGATACCGTGCTTCCTTTGGTGTTGTTATGTTTGTTTCTTTCATGTCAGAATCGGAAAGTGACGTGACTTCAATCGAATCATCTTCGATATATTCGGAACGAACAGGAATAATCTCATCGGGTTGACTTTGTGTAGCTTCAATCTGAACTTCTGGATTCTCTTTCAAAGATGGTTCAAGATCTATTTCAACGCTACTGTCCTCTTTCGAATGATGTTTGAGTTCTAGATCAACATCCATAACTTGATCTTCCACCATTGGATCTGTCTGTGCTTGAGGCTCAGTCTCAGAATCAGAGGAACTAAAGAAATTAGCAATATGAACCTGGACCTCTTCCTGAACAGATTTCTTGGGGTTTTCGTTACCAGGATTCTCAAGGCTTCCTTGAAATTCAGCAGCCAGAACATCTTCGCTTCTGATCCCCAGAGCATCACCATAAGACTCAGATGAGACCTTAGTTTCATCGTTGATCTTGGTCTCAACATCAATATCGCTGGTATTTCCTGAGTCATCCCCCTCACCAAGACCCGGTTTCTTCTGACCATCGCTGTCGGTAGCATCAGAAGCTGCATTGGAAGGCTCCTCGCTTGTCTTCTTAGAGCCATGGAATTGTTCAGCATCGATGTAAACAATATCATCGTCATCTTCTTCATGACAAATACTTGCACTTTCATCATCAGAAACAACTTCACCACGATTAACCTGTTCATCTCTCAAATTCTTCAGGATTTCTTTCAGATTATTTCTCATCTGTTGACGTTCAGTTTTCAAAAAGAAACTATGTCTCTTTGACCAATGAGCTTTATCATCTCTCCAGATTTCCAAACATTTCTGCTTATCTGTTAAGAACTTGGATACGTTGTAAATGACATGAACACCACAATCGTTGAAATTTGGTTGCTTGGGTACTGTACCGGAGACCAGTTCAATTTGTTCAGGCTTAACAACTCTGTCGAAGTTCTCCTTGATATATCCAATGATGAAGTTCCCAATTGACGTTCTGATTTCCAAATGTTTCTGACCAAGGGAATCGAACACAAATATAGTGGCTTTACCTTCACCTTCAGGTTTGTTAATCAATGAATCCATCCCATGAATGATTGAACAATACCAATGCAATGCTTCATTAATTGGTAAAATTATGAACTCTGTGTTTGTAAAGTCCAACTTGGAGACCCAACTTTGAATGTTTTGATAATGGTTTGATGAACTCTTTAACTTGGTGAAGAAAAAAGTGGAGAATACATGATACTCTGATTTTTTCAGAGTCCCATCAGCAACGGCCTTCTCTGTGTAGTACTTCATGAAGAAATCAATCAAAGTGTCATTAATCCATTCACTCCCATGTAAACATTTGAAATCAGAGTCTCTAATCTTGAACACGATCTTATCTTTGAACGTATACTTCAATGAAGGTTTGAATATCTCTCTTGGAATCTTTCTCCTTGGTTTAGTTGGAAGATCATCTATGATTTCAGGTGACGATGAGGTGCCCTTCAATTGTGATCTTGTTAATCTCCCAGTGGAGTATGTAGTCAGAGGTGTTGAAGTAATGGTTGTTGGTGAGTAAAACTTCTTGAGTGGAGTGGGTGAACTTAAAGAAGAAGTAGGTTTCCCAATGGAGTTCCCCAAAGAATGACCTCGTCTATTCAGTGACTTCAGATCCTTGTTACCAAACTTATCGGTGAGTCTAGCTTGCCTCGAGGCGATGTCGTTATAACTCAACAGCTCAGTGTTACCTTTATGAATCTCAAATAGGGTCTTATATGCCTTACCCCATCTAGTGACATTCTTAGCACTAGAGACCATCTCAATATTCTTAGCATATAGGTTCTTTTTCTTTGGACACTTCACTGTGTTTCTAAGCAGAGCATTGATCTTGTTATCTTTGTAATGAATGATTTTGATATTACTCTGTAAGTCCAATGTCAATATTTTTAAATCATCAGTATCATCATCCTCGTCAATGTTCTCAAAGATGTCAATCCGTAGCAATTCGGTACTCAGCAATGCATACAAGTTGCCAAAATTCTGGATATGTTCATACCCATTGATAACCAGTTCTTCCAAGGGGAGTCTGATTGCCTTGTATTCATGATATGGGAACTCATTTGGTTCATTAACTCTCCATACTTTCTTCTTCTCTGAGCTTTTGATCTCCTCCTCATCTGAAAAGTCAGAATGATCGTCTTTGAGAATGTTGGTGTTATGTATGCTCAACACTCTTGGTCTTGGATCGGTCTGGGTCCATTTTCTAGCGTCCGATCTCTTTGCTAGGAGTAATGTAGAGTCTGATCCGATGGGCTTTCTTGGGTTATACTTGGGTTTCTTTGCCAGCGGTGAGACCGGTGAGTCCAGAGTGGTGAGAAGGACCCTCTGTGATTGTCTTCTGGCGGAGGATCTCCCATTGGAACTGGAACCACTAGTGGGTTTCTGTTAGTATACACAACTCTCATTAAAAGGCGAAACTTCGGCGGTACTCACGTCAGATTGTTCAGGGGAGCGGCTCCTCTGCTGGGCGTACCCAGCTTGCGCACGGGCTTAGAGGTACTGGACTTGTTCATGGTCTTGCGGCCAGGCAGAAGCGGTCGGTGGCGTTTGAAGGAGTTTATGTGGGTTGTTATATTTTTTTTTCTGTAGCATTTTTTTCTTTCTCTCTATTAAACAGAAGGTAAACAAAGAGAGCTTTATTGTGGAAATTAGTTTCCAGGGGGTCTTAATTGGAGTTCTGTGTGTGATACTAGTATATGTTACTGTCAACATGCTTGTATCGATTGTTTTTAATTTTCCACATCATATATTTCTCCTACAAAACACATAAGCAAAAGCTCTATTATCGTCTATATACAAAGTGTCATCATCACACAACGACAACGACAACTCACACAGAGACTGGACCAAACTCTTCTGTGTTCAAATTCTCAGCAGGAATATCTTTCAACACTTCCAACACGGCTTTAGTATATGATTTAGGACCAATCACGTAATAGTTCACGTTAGTTTTAGGAGTTTCGATATTTGTGATGTTGAATCTTTCATGGATTGAATGTCTTTGTGAAGACTGTAAAGTTGTTGGAGATGAGAAGAATTCGTTGATTGTCAGGTTAGAATACTTGGAATTGATCTCTGACAACCAATCGGCAAAGACTCTTGATTCCTGGTCATGGTTTGATAAGTAGACGGTGACTTGACCTTCCAATTGGGCAAAGTATTCAATAAGGGAGATGACAGGAGTGATACCAATACCAGCGATGTAAAAGACCGCGTCATTAGATTTTTGTTCAGCCTTTTGGTGGTTTTCTAACAATTTCCCATATGGAGAAGTGATCTGAAGGTCATCATTGACTTGGAGAGTATCATGGATGTGATTAGAGACAACACCTCCATCGATACGCTTCACTGAGATTCTGTAATGTGATGGGGAAGTTTTAGTGTAGCCACTGGAGATTGAGTATTCTCTGGATTGGATCTCACCATTGACTTTGATACGGATGGTGATGTATTGACCCGGTGTGAATTTAGGTAACAATTTCTTGTCATTCACAGTAATATGAACAGACTTAACATCTTTAGACTCTTGGACAATGTCCACAACTTTAGCATCTTTGAAACCTAACCAAGCTTCTGCTAGTTCCAACTCCTTCTCATAACGTTCTTTTTCCAATTGGATCAATAAATTAGCCAATTCCCAATATGCAACTTCCCAACTTTTCATGAACTCATCCGTGGCAGCATCACCAAGCATTTCTTTCAAAGTCTTCAACAGACAGGTCCCGACCACAGCATACTGTTCTTCAGTCACCTGTAAGCCAACATGTTTCTCCACGATCTGTCTCACAAAGCCCAACAATGGTGTTAGGTCATGTATGTGTGTGGCATATTGCAATAGTGCAAATGCCAGGATCTTTGGTTGTGTCTTTCTAATTTGATGGGATTTGTTGAAGAAAGGACGAACTTCAGGGTGTGTTTCCAGCATGAATGCGTAGAACTTGGAGGTCAGTTCGACACCATTTTCCTCAAGGAATGGGATTGAAGCGGTGATGATATCCTTTTGTGAATCAAGCATTTTTTTGGTTAAGTATTGGTATTTAGTGATTTAGTGGACTACTGGGAAAACAGAACCAAAAGAAACACTATGCTGATAGTCTTAATTAAATACTCAAGTCTATATCCTTGTGTGCCCACCGTCTATCCCGAGAAAACAGGCCACCAATACTTCCTAACACGTCTCACAACGTACGATCCATTTTAAAGAGAACAATAAAACCCGCTTGAACTGATTAAATATCTTCCGCTTATCAAAAAAAGGCTGTTTATTGGCTGATTCCGGAAAGGAAAAAAAAAGTTCCCTGTGAGTCTCTTTATGGGCTCTAACAGGCGGAGAATAGCTGGTAAAGGGCCTATGAGTGTCTCTGTGCAATCACGTGGAACACACTGGAATAAAAGCCAGAAGCATCTTATTAAAATTGTATTAAAATTGTATTAAACTCTCAGTGGCGAGCTTATAAACGTTTTCTGGTAAGCCCACGACAAATGCGGAATTAATCCGGGACTGGGAAAACAACACCTTAATCGCTTTATTGTATTATTGTCTCATTGTCTCATTGTCCTCAGCAATCACGGACAATGCCACTGGTTTGGAAAGAGGACCAGGAGTCCCAATTCAATAAATTCGTGACCGAATACTTGCCAAAGATCCTGGACACTGCCGATTATGACGAGCTATATGGTCATCAATTGACACCCACAGGAGAATTCTATAATAAAGATATCCATGATGTGTTGGTGTACAAATTTCTCAAGGCGAATGATTGGGATCTGGAAGCAACAAAAGAACAGTTGACAGGGACTTTACAATGGAGAAAAGATTTCAATCCATTGAGTGCTGGTTTTAAGGAAGAACATGATTCGAAATTCGATTCTGTGGGTGTTTTAACAAAATACCCAATTAATGGAACAATAAATAAGAATGAAGTTATCACTTGGAACGTTTATGGTGGACCAGGGACAAAGTCACTCTTTGAAGATCTAGACAAGTTCATACGATATAGAATTGGGTTGATGGAACGTGGGTTGCAATTATTGAATTGGACAAGGGACGATATTCAAACTAGTTCATACATATCTCAAATCCATGACTATGAGGGTGTTTCATTCCTAAGATTTGATACTGAAACCAAAGCTGCCTCGAAGAAAGTGGTGCAGTTGTTCCAGGATTACTATCCTGAACTATTGAACAAGAAGTTCTTTGTCAATGTTCCATCGTTGATGACATGGATTTATGACTTTGTAAAGAGATGGTTACCTAATGAAACAACAAAGAAGTTCAGTATGATCCATAATGGGAAAGATCTGGGGAAGAAAGTGGAGTATCGGGCAAGTTTACCTGCCAAGTACGGAGGTGATGGTGCAGAATTGGCAAAGCAGAATGTTACTGAGGTCAAACCTACGGATTATACGACTTACTTGCTTCAACAGGAGTTCACCAATGAGTTGGATTGACTAGTACATTTAAGTGAATGTGAAGTATATACTGTTGAACTGGGTAGCTTTAATTTTTAGAAATGAAACCTGCATCGGAATCCTGCACTAGTGATCGTTGATCGTTGATGGGTGCCAATGGCCATTATGATAATAGCCCGAAACTCCGCCTGTAGCCGTCAGCAGTAGCCTTCTAACAAGCATTGAAGGTTATCACTGTGGCTTAGTCGGACACATATTACCGGTGTGTGGCGCGTGCGGCAGCGAAGCTACTTAAAAGCTTCGCTGCTGCTTCGTGGGGCTTCGCTGCAAGTCCCAACGGCTGTCAGTTGCCTTGTGGTTATTGCATAACTTCTAATCTGACTCTGGACAATAAAAAAAAAATGCAGTAACAGTAGCACTCACTAAATATGCCACCTGCCACCTGCCACCTGCCACTTTCCCTCTCTGTCCTCTATGTAAACTAATAAAATAATAAACTAATAAATTAATAAACTAATCAACTTATAAACTTATAATCTCTTTTAATGTGCTTATTCAGCTTATCAATTTCACGGAGATTTCCATTTTTCTTTTTTGCCCCTGAAAATCTTTGAAAATCTTGAAAACCTTGAAAAAATCTTAAACCGTTGGATATTTTTTTAAGCCACAAAAAGAAATTCGCAAAAAAAGAATCAACAAATCCACTAAAACCCACTAAAACCCTGCAATTTACTCTAAACCACACACAAAAATTTACCACAAAAATTCACCACTTGTCCATACCCACCACCACACACCACAGACTCTGCCATGGCCCAAGTGATATACCTGGACACCCTCTCCTCGGATAAGTTGTGTCAGGACAATGCCCAGCTCTTCAAGATCGCTCTCAGAGCTTCCAACGTCTCTGTCACCAGGGAACTCGCCAGAGTCATCCAGTACATCTCCGTTACCGGAAAGAACGAGCTGGATCTGTACTACCCAACCGTGATCATCGTGAACGAGCACACCCCAACACAACACACTCCGATAAGCGACCTCCCTAATGACTTTATCAAGTCCCGTTTAAACACTCTGGACTATGACGATATCAAACTACTCTTCCAGCACCATTACAAACACATGAACTGCTTGATCTACAAACTATCAGATTTCTCCATCACGAGCGTCAATCAGGATATTGAAGCCTACCACAAGGTACTCAAGAACCGCATTGTAAGAATGAAATCATGGACAGGCCTCAACAACCATGAATCAAAGAAATGCCCCTGTTTACACTCAATGACCAATTGCCTCAACATAATCTTGCAAAACGATACCGAACAATCCCTGAAATTGAGAAACTTTATCCTTTTCATCAATGACGAAATTGATTTCCAATCATTGATACTCTTGCCCAAATCACATGAATTTTACCTATATTGTATTGGGAATTGGGGGTTTATTGCTCATGAACTCTCATGTGATGAATTGACTTATTGTGCCCTTTTAATCTTCAAATTGACCTTTTCAATCCTAGACGCAACAACCCCTTTGAAACTATCAGATAATGCCATTCTTTCATTCTTGTTCAGTGTTAGAGATTCATACCGTGGTGGGAACGCATTCCATAATTTCAGACACGCTGTTGATGTTCTACAGGCCACTTTCTACTTTCTAATCAGAATCAAAGCATTACCAAAGTTTGAACAATACACCGAACAAACAAATCTACATCCAAAAGATCAATTCCAACAGAAACAGAAACAACACCCATTAATGGACCATGACTTTGATGCTTCTTTATTAAACCCAGTACAAACACTTGCGTTATTAGTTGCTTCCGTTGGACATGACGTGGGACATCCAGGACTGACAAACCCATTCTTGATCAACAACAAATCTCCAATTGCAAAAGTGTTTTCCAACCAATCCGTATTAGAGAATTATCATTCAACCATCTTTCAAGATATCTTGACAAATCACTGGCCTGTGTTTTTGGACAATGAACACACTTCAAACAATTCTGACCCCTTGAACACAAAGCATCTACAAGTGGACTGCATAATCGCCACTGATATGGCCAATCATAATGAATATGTGTCAAAAGTTGAAAAAATTGGTGATATTTTACAAAACCCAGAAAACCGTCTGAAGGTTAAAGAATGCATCAAACAAACAAACATCATATTATCATTGATCATTAAATGTGCTGACATTTCAAATGTTGCTAGACCATTGATCATCTCCTCGAAATGGGGGCTCGTGCTCTCTAAGGAATTTCAAGAGATTGCACAACTCGGTGCACATTTGAACGAAGGTGAAAACATTGATTCATTAGAGGATCCAAGATCACAACCATATTTCCCTGATCAGATCAAAGAAGCTTTGGAATTAAACCCACAGTTACCCAACGGACAGATCTTTTTCATAAACACCTTTGCTGATGAGTTATTCAAAGGTGTCGCTGGTGTCCTACCAGAATTACAATTCAGTGCAGATATAGTTCAGAGTAATAAGGAGTTCTGGACTAAAGTGCAGAATGGTGACATTAATTTTTAATAATTGACAACACACAGATAATAATACTTACATTTGCATATATATTATTAGTTTAATCCTATTTTTACGACTTGCTAAATGTGTTTAGTAGTTCAACTTTTATGTATTTCAGGGAAACAACAAAATCTAGCAAGGCATAATATTAAATGATGATATCAAACCATCAATATATAGATGTATCTATACAGGCATTCACTCTTTGATTAATCCTTCTTCATAATGCTGTTTGACAACATCAAAGGCCTTTAAAAGTTTACCACGAGCACCCATTGCTGAGACACCATGTCTTTCCAACATGGAATCATCAAAATAGATCAATTGTTTCCATGGGATATCCTGTAATGCACCAGTGTATTTATGCAATCTTAAAGATTTCAGCCATGCAGGGATATCATTCAACAATTTGACGTTGGTGATTTGCTTTGGATTAATGGCTGGCGATTTAGGAGTTGTATGACCCGAATTGGACTTTTGTGGAGTTTGAAACTCTGATTCAGATAATGTCAAGTTCCTCGTGGCATTATTTAATGATGCCAATCGAGATAATTGATCTTGTGTATCATTTCTCTGTTGACGATGCTTCAAATTTGACGGGGAATTGATGATTGATTCGTAATAATTGACACGTTGAGGTGGTGGAACCGATGAGGAATTTCTATTATCATCCCAATAGCCCGTGTTATGGATATTTCTACCTCTTTCATCACCATGTCTTTTCTTCCCCGAATCCAATTGAACACGGTTGTTAATTGTAGACAAGGCTGATAATTTCAAGGAATTGGCATTGTTATAATCATTCAGTTTAATTGGGGTCTGGGTCAACTGTTGTGCCAAATTGGTGATGTCAAATGAACGTTGAGTTGGATCATACTTGTTATTGTTGCTATTATTGTTATGAGTATTTTCATCATCAAATCTAGAGGTCCTGCTCTTTGATGGTGCCTTGTTCAGATCAAAATCGTTGTATGATTGTTGCTGTTGCTGTTGCTGTTGTTGCTGCTGCTGTTGCTGTTGCTGTTGTTGTTGTTGTTGTTGCTGTTGTTGTTGTTGCTGTTGTTGCTGTTGGCTGTTTCTCAACAGCTGGGCGCTGTATGGATCCGCTGATCTTGGTCTGTTGAAACTCACATCCTGTAACAGTGCACTTCTATCAAAAGATGGGAAGTTTGGTGATAGGGCACGTTGTAAATGATTGGCTGGTTGCACTGGATTTGGATGATGGATCCCCGAAGGTCCATTCAGTACAGAATCTAGAGTCACAGGTTCCTGATGGGTTTGATAGATTGGTTGTGGAGACACAACACGGGATTGTCCATCTTGATACTGGTTAAACCCAACTGAGTCTAATTTACTCTTTGCATACAGCAACATCTCCTCTGGTAAATTGGCAAACAAGTTATCAATGACAACACGATATTGATTTGAATTCAAGTTTTTAGTCCAATTGATGAAATTACCAACGTCACTCTTGAAAGTCATTGAATCAATCTCCATAGAACTTAATGGTCTTTCAGGGATGTTGGACACAGGAGGGTTATGAAACCCAGAGGAAGTGCCCTGGGCACTGAAAGGTCTAAAAGCATCAAAGGGTTCGTTGTTGATATTGAAGTCCTGGGCACTCAGTGGCCTTTGGATCGAGGTGTTGTTGAAGGCACCGATCAGTGGGTTTTGAGTTGAGCCTAACAATGGAGAAACCACGGTTGGTAAGGACGGTTCAGGGTTCTCAAAGGCATAGCGAGAGCCTGGAGGCGATAGCAACGCCATTGAAGAGTTGGTCACTGGGGACAATAAGTTGTGATGCTGATTGTTTTTGTTGATGTTGTTTTCGAGTGGTTCAGGGGATAGCAAGGAGGAAGCCTCGTTGGGTTTGTCAACAGGAGACAACAACAAAGGTGGTTGGGGGTCATCAATGTTCTTCAACAGGGACTCGTCCAGATGTCTACTCAGCTCGGCCTCAGTGATGCTGCTCTCTCTGTATTTCTCGGTTGTCATGGTGGGGGAGTATGGTGCTTCCTATTCTGAATTGACACCTTTCCACTTGGTGAAGAACAAGTGAATGTGGATGGAACCAATGGGAAATGATTTGGTGGGGGAGGCGGAAGAAAAGTGAAATATGAATCAAAGAACACTTCTGATCACACAGAGCTTTAAAAGAGTCTAGTCAACAGAACAGGACAATAATGAATGATTGGTTGCCCAAAGAATACAACTTGAATCAAACAGACGAAAAACCTTCAGTAATAGTACCAATTGGGACACAAACTGATACAAAGAAAGCCAATCTTAAGAATCAGAATCCAGGTCGCACAGCACGCTTATGGAAACCACACTTTATCACTCAGTTTTATTCCAAAGCGTAAAAGCTTGATGATTCCTGTTAATAAATTGAATATTTTTTGTTTTTGGCCCAGTTTAAGATAATTTTTTCTGTAAAATTTGAAAGAAAAAAAAACTGGAAAATCAAAATTTCGGGTTCTGGTTGGGGCCACAAAACCGCGAAATGTATAAAGAGCCTTATAAAGAGCCTTACATGTTACAAATCAGTGAAATAGAAGTATTGATATACTTATTACTAGCTATTTGACTGTTTTCTTTAAAAGATGAACTGCAGGTTGACGTCAATCGGATGTGAGCTGGAGAATTGCGGCTTTTGACTGTATTTTTCTTGAAGGATTTTCCTCATGTTTTGCAATAACGAAAGATATGTCTGTTGTGGAGTGTTGGCCATCACCTTGATGAAAGAGTAAGACATGGCCCCTGTTGGGACACCACCCTCAGTGGCATCGGCCGATGTTTGGTCGTCCTTGGACCCGGAGAACATAACGACATCTGCTGGGGCAGTCTTGGTTCGCTTGGTCTTTTCGTAGGCCTGTTGTTCATTCCCACCATGAGTGGCTAAGGACACTAGTGACTTCAATCCACTCAACATGCCGGCATTGTCACCACGCATGTATGACATCGCAGCTGTCAGAAGGCCCTGGCCAGCTTCAGCAGCGACATTTGGCTCCTTTAAAACACCTTTGGTGGAGTACATATATGGCAAGTCCAACACCGACCCAGAATGACAGGAGTCGAATAAAGCAGTCAATCTGACACCGGCTTTCAATGGGGCCACCATTCGAGCATGCAACTCATCATCGATGATTTGACCCTTGGTCTCGAAATCTAATGGGACAATGGTCTCATCAATACCATCCTCCTCGTCACCGTCTTCGTCACGTTGCTGGGAACCATGGCCTGAATAATGGAAGAATAAGGCGTCATTTGGTTGAGCATCAGACACCAACCAACCAATGGCCCTGATAATATTCTCGCGGATAGGCACCTTGACTAATTCACGTTGATTGTCGGTCAATACAACAATATCACCTTCATTGTACCCGTTTCTAACGAGGAATTGCTTAACATTGTTAACGTCATTGATGCAACCGCGTAGAGCATTGTTTGTCCCAATGTAGTTGATCCCGATCAATAAAGCTTTACGACGACCAGTACAGTTGGAGTACTGATAGTTATACCCCTCGATACCAAAGGATTGTGGTCTAGTAGATGGTTGTGAAATGTTGTGTGGCACTTCAAAGCGCAAGTTTTGACCAGGATCATCTTGTTGAAACACTGATTGTGTGTGTGCTTGCTGTTGAGCTTGTTGAGGGTCGATCTGAGCTGGAGGACGGTTGTAGCCACCCTGTTGCAGATTGCCTTGCTGTTGGTAGCCTTGTGGCTGGTATCCTCCTTGTTGATAACCACCTTGTTGGTATCCCTGGCTATACTGGTAGCCCTGATTGTTCCCCTGGTATTGCTGCTGCTGCTGCTGTTGCTGGAAAAACTGCGGTGGAGGCTGGTTGTATTCGTTTCTTCTGCTGCTGCCCGGGAAGCCTGACATTGTTAGGGTTTGTGCTCTAATGCTATTTGACGGTGTTGTTAAGGTCCTTCAAGATTTTATAATTTCGATGAGGTTTGTAATTCCATGTGGGCGAAACAAAAATGGGGCTGTCATAGAAGACAGTGCTAATGATGAGCATAACAAACTAAAGTCTATCACAATTTTTTTTAGAGGCTGAGTACAACTCATAGCTACCAAAGTATCGATTTAAATATGCTAACGGAATGCTAATATATCTTCATTTCGTCAAGAAGCCACCAGTCTACTAAATAAGTAACTAAAAAAACTCCCAAACACTAGCCCCAAGCTCAGAAACACAGTACTAAACCCACCAGCAGCCTCTCTTTCCTTTGGATCCACATACTTCCCGACATTCATGAAGGACAAGCTCAGACAATGGCCACTAGTAAATCCAAACAAGAATTGGATCACCAAATAGAAGAAATCCGATGCGAAGATGGCGTCTTTGCCCTTATAGATGTTGCAGAGGAAGTATAGTGGGATGTGGATAAATCTGACAATGGAATAGACAAACAGGATACGATCAGAGGAGATCAGGAATGACTCATAACCACAGGCAACACGGCCTGCTAAATCCCCCAAGTTCCATACAAAATACATGAATGGGATGAAGATCGGATCAGAAGTCCATTGGCCCCAATGATTGTTCGAGGAGATGTTTGAAGTGAAGGGGGCAAATGGAATTGTCACAACAAAGACCAACACAATGGATCCCACGATATAGAACAACTTCCTGAATAATGTCCAGAATGGAACGTATTCAGTTGGTGATAGCGCCTCTGCTGTTTCAGTATCCAAGGGACTGTCATCTAATCTTGACGTATATATCCATAGTAAACCAGAGGCTAAGATGATAGCGGATGTAGTAAAGAAGTAAAGAACGATACCACCAGCACCAGATTCTTTAGAATGAGCACCATAGATCAAGACACTAGCGATCAAAGAAACAGAAGGCAACACGCCCGAAATAGCCTGCCCGACCATCACACCTTGCGCATATCTTGGGCCCATCACATTCACTAATGCCATACAACCATTCTGTTGATAACATGTCCCCACAGCACTTCCAAATACTAATATCATCAAAAGTATAAAGTACACTGTCCCGTGTTCACCATGGTTGACAAGTTCTAGCAGGGCAAGAATAAAGAAGATGCTGAAGTTTATCACGGCTCCAAGTTTGATTCTACCTGAGTAATCAACATTCTGTCTTGATGATAGGTAACTATTGAAAATCAAGCTGCCCAATGTGGATACCGTCATCATAGTGGAGATAAAGTATCTACTGATGGAACCATCGCCAAACTTGACAACATAGTAATTGGAGACACTCAGTAGACAGTTCCAGGGCCATAGGAACGCTATTCCCAAGAACATGAATGTGAAGTATCTGAGTTGACTCAATGGGAGCTGATAAGATTTGAATGAGAAGACAATTGGATCCTCTATGGGTTGCAAAGAGGACGATTCATCCATCTGCGACTCCACAGACTCCAGTGGCTGGTACCTCGTCTCTGTGTCCTTAGGCATCGTTGTCTTAGTTTAAGAATGGATACTTCTTGTTCGGATTGATTGACCTTTGTCTATTATCGACACGGTTCAACAATTTTTAGTCAGTGATTAGGCTCGATAAGGGCCACAGCAGTGGATAACCTCTTTAGCGATAAGGAGATTAACTTCTGAATACTCCTTGTTCCAGCTAGGGTAAAAAGGGCTACTGAGGTGTTCGTTAAGTATTTCAATCATTCATTGTCATATACATAATTACATCCTGGCATAAATTCATAAAGCTGTAATGGAGGTTACGAGTAAAAGCTCAAATATTTACTTCTTGTTCCAAATCCAGCCAGATTTCCCGTCATTACTGATATCTTCAATGGTAGGATCACGACCATCAGCAGGGAACACCTTCTTGAACTTTCTTGTTTCCTTTCTCCCATCAGAGTAGACTCTGTGGATCTCTGTGAACTCTTCAGAGTCACCGTTTTCTAATGTTCTGAAGTTGACAGATTTCGAGGTTCTGATGATATCATTTCTATCATCGAAATCTGCATCCTTGTTATGAGCATCCCATACGTCCTGGACGTTTTTTGACTCAAGTTCCAATCTCTTCTGTCTGTCTGATTCTTCAACGGCCTTTTTGACTTGTAATCTCCAGTCCATTAATGAATTGTAGTCCTTAAAAAACAGACCAAATTTATTAGCACTGTCAGATTCAACTTCCTCTTTACTCACCTCATCGGATCTAGCTGGGATTTTGGCCCTTGGGAACAAACATCTCCACCAACCTTTATCGTCCCAGACGCTTAAACCGTCATTATCGACACATTTCTTATAATCAGTGGCATCAGGGACAGGGTATGACTTCAACCCAGTAGAAGAACGACCATCTTGGAAGTTTCCCCACCAGTCCCACTTGTCCAATGGTTTCAATCCACCAAAGACACTGTTCCATTGGTTTGGATCAAATATGGTGTTTAGCGATCTCTTCAGTTCACGGTTGAAGACATCAACGTTAGAAACGTCTACTGGACTGGCCCAGCGACGAGACTGCTCCCTCTCAACGGCAGCATCGGTGGCCAATTTGTCTTGATCTGTGTTTGTGAAGAAGCCCATGCCTTTTGTAGTTATTTCTCTGATGTTTTAGATTAAGATAAGGTTATTTGCTTTTGGTGGCAAAACCTGGAAATTAACTTAGGTGTCAAAATTTCCAACATTGAAGGGGGGTTCTGGTATGGGCCACAACATTATTCGCGGGGTTTTAGGTAAATTCAATGAATATGGTTGAGACTTATCTGAAAACAGGTTCAATTTGCCCCCTAAAAAGACCCAGGTTGAACACATCAGTAGTATTGTATCAGTGTTGTTGTTTGGCCCCATATGCTCTTTTCAGCTCTGCTTAATGATTAACGAGAGCAGTTTCCAATAAAACCCGTCTATCTCCGTCAGTTCTTGACACGTTTGCAGATGGCAGAAAACGGAAACTTCAATTATGGAGACACATGTTCAAAACATCCAAAACAATCCAACGTTTCCCAGTTACAAACAAGCAGAGCATCCACGATGGCTGAAATCACGAAGATTTTAACACAGCTACAACCAGTGCTGAGTCCTATCCTGGTCCACCTGAAGCCTATCATCAATGCTGCTCCTCAAGAGCTGATTGACTATGGTTACCAACTGTACACCAAGCCAGTGTTTGATGAGGTCGTGTTAGACCTGAACTTATTCGACAACGAGGTCTACGTGAAGCAGTTTATCGCCACCACCTTGAGTTTCGGGATCGTCGCCTTCGGTGGTCTTGTCAAGTTGCCACAAATCTTGACCATCTTGAAGAACAAGTCCGCTGCTGGGTTATCCTTCTTAAGTTTGACATTGGACACTTTATCCCAGTTGATCACCGTGGCTTATAACTTCAGAAATGACAACCCTTTCATCAGCTTTGGCGAAATTGCCCTAGTATCGTTGCAAAACGTGTTGATCTTGATCTTAGTTTTATTGTTCAATGGTGGGAAGTTTATCAGCACCTTCATCGGTATCTTGTCATACACCTTGTATTCCCTATTTTCCAACCCTCAGGGCGACAAGTTTGGGGTTTTCACCGATTCCCAAGTCAATGAACTATTCAAATTGGCCATTCCATTGGCCGTCTTGGCTAAATTGCCTCAGATCTTGAACAATTTCAAAAACAAATCAACTGGTCAATTGAGCTTGGTCTCTGTGGCTGCTGGTGTGTTAGGTACATTGGTAAGAATTTTCACTTTGATCAATGAAAGAGATATCACCGATTTAACCGTTGTCGGTGCCGTGATCAGTGGTGTGTTAAATTTGATCTTATTGTTACAAATCTTGATCTTGGGTGGTGAAAAGAAACCGAAAGTGAGCTCTGAGAAGAAGAATAGATAGATAAAAAGTAATCGTTCCTCATGATTATCTAATATACAGTCAGTGATTATACCCAAGAAATGCTTCTCGGTTAGATCTGTACACTGTCAACCCCGCCCCTAACAAACCCCTCTTCGGCACTCCCTTAAAATGATAACTGATACTAAATTAGCATAAAGTTACAGATACATGTTGATCAAAAAGAACATCTAGATAAGAATCAACGTAGAATTAAACAAAGTTTACATGACAACACATTTCTCATTACTAGTACCTATCTTCTCGCCTTCAATCTGTTCTAATAAACCTAAGAAGATTTTGCTAATATCACTGTTTTCACCATTACTCAACTTTGCACTGACTTCTAGGAATGGGATATCAAATTCCTTTGCCACCTTCAAACCTTCGTCTTTTGATACTTTTCTCTCTAGATCGACTTTGTTACCAACCAAAATCATTGGCACGTTGTCTGTACCTGTTGAGTCCAAGATCTTGTCTCTGATGACAGGTATCAACTCGAATGAGGATCTGCTATTTATGGCATAGACTAGGATGTAAGCGTGGACGATGGCGGAGTCATTTATAATTGTGAACTCGTCTTGACCCGCAGTATCCAGGATTTCAACCTCGTAGGTCTGGTTTCTAAACTTGACTTGTTTGTTGAATTGGTTTTGGATGGTTGGATAATAGCTCTCTAGAAAGTAGTTATCAACGTACTGAACAACCAAGGTGGACTTGCCGACACCACGGGCACCGACAATGGAGATCTTTCTCGTACGAGAGGCCATTCTGGACGACTTTGCTGTGTTGTGTGTGTTTGGAGTGGTGTGAATGTGTCAGGATACGTAGAGCTCTCTTCAACTTTCAACGAGAAATGACGATGTTTCACTTTTGTGGCGCTTAACAACCAAATGGGAGTTTGCTTGTGATTCGATCGGAACAAGAGGAACTTTCGGAGAGGACGGTTGGTACAAGCACAGTGAGCAAGAAGTTATGTGCACGAGAATCTCTCACTTTGATCCTTTTCTATTTTTAAACCATAACATCCTGTTGGTACCTATGGTAACCTTTTAAAAGTACCTGGCTTACGGTTAGGAGCCCCCAAGGTTTTCCATATAGTATACCATTAACTATTTACACGATCGTTTCCAATCATTTTGCTCATTAAATGGAGACAACAAATCATTATGCCTTTGTGTGTACTCTCCGCTCCACGTGTCATCCCCTTCTCTTTTGTGTTCAAATCTTCCACCTCCACTCCAATATTTACACCTATCCTTCTTGATTTCTCTAAAACCAAATCTCAGCTTTCTTCAAAAGTTTTGTAACGGTCTCTGTTGGCTGAGCACCAACTGACAACCAGTATTTCGCTCTATCAAAATCTAGTTCAATGTGTTTGGCAGGCTTTCTGTCAGTTTCCCATGGCTTTAAAGGTTGGGCAATAGGATTGTAAGTTCCCAGCACTTCAATTGGTTTTTGGTCACGGCCTAGACGTGATTTGGTAACAACAATGTTAT
This sequence comes from Taiozyma bovis, assembly GCA_003707945.3. Taxonomy (NCBI): domain Eukaryota; kingdom Fungi; phylum Ascomycota; class Saccharomycetes; order Phaffomycetales; family Wickerhamomycetaceae; genus Taiozyma; species Taiozyma bovis. Next base: position 62,136 of record PPMH03000015.1, on the reverse strand, counting down.
ACACCGGTTGGTTCACTCTACCGAAACGGGACAATCTGATTCTCACTAGACCTTTGGTCATCTCTTTGGTGGGATTATGAGGATAAACACAGATAAAATCTGCTTATTCCAACGTTCTTTCTTTCTTTTCAATTTTTCATGTTTGAGCGAGCCGGAAATTACCCGATAAAGGAAATTTCGCCCTCGGAGATGAGCATGATAAAAAATTTTGGTATACAGAAGAAAAAAAAATTCTATGTCAAATTTAAACCTGAATCACAGGAGATAAACTCATCAGTTTTTCAGTTGTCACGTCATCATGTCCACTGAAACTGACAAAGAGATCGATTTCATCGATTTCGACTTTAAACTCCAGAAAGTCAGACAACAAATCAACTCCAAACTAGAGAATCAGAAACATCTTGCATTGATCCTATCTGCTGTTGAAGAGAACATCAATGATCAGCCTGGAACTACCACTTCACCCGTTGCATACTTAGTCTCCTTCTTAGCACTATTAGACCAATCTATTAATGCCCAAACCGAAGAGATCTTAGACCAAAATTTGGCCACTTCATCAGCATACTTCTTAGATCTAACATTACCATTTATCCAAAAGCCATTACTAAAACAGAAGTTCCCAGAGATCTTAACGAAACTAGCACAGATCATCACAAACTCAAAGGCCGAAGCTCCAATCATCAAATCAGCCCTTGGTGCCTTGGAAACTCTATTAATTGCTCAGGATATCAACGCATGGAACAATACCTCACTAGCCATCAATCCAAGAAGAGGTTTCGGTGGTTTACTAGAATTCTCATTAGATCCAAGACCTAAGGTGCGTAAGAGAGCTCAAGATGCTGTTCATAAAGTGTTGGCTAACCCACCACCTGGCCCAGCCATCGAGCATGTTGCTTCTGCATCTGCTGCTGATTTCTCTTTGAAATCAATCGTTGAACTACTGAGTACAAAACCTAACCAAAAGACCAATAAAGAGCATTCTGCTAAAGTTATTCACAACTTACAGCTTATCAGCTCCATCACATCTGCAAACACATGGCCAACTGCTAAGATTGAGCAGCTATGCGATTTGCTACTGGAAATCTCCAAGACCAATGATCAATACCTGGTCTCCGCTGCCTTTAGCGGGTTTGAAGGTTTGTTCAACTCAATGACTGATGAAATTGACAATGATAAGTTCGTTAGAGTATTAAATATCATTTTCGATTTGAAACCATCCATTAATGATTCTCATTTAGCTGCTGCTTGGATCGCTGTTGTCGCAAAAGGTGTCTCATCATATGCTAAAGTTGAACCATTGGAAGCTGTCAAGAAATTACCAGAAGTGTTGAAGATCTTATTACCTTTCTTTGCTTCTGAAGCTTCTGACATCTACGTCAGTGCCTCACAATGTTCCATCTCCATCTTGACCGAGGCCTTCCCAGATGAATTCTTGCTATTACCAAATGGTGAATCTGTTACCCCAGAAGTTTATGAAGCAGTTGATGAAGTTATCACCTCCATCTCCGAGATCTTTGTTGAATTGCTAACTGTAAAGTACAGTTCTGCTACCAAGGAGATCTTAGAAGTTCTTGCTGCTGCTCTCTCCAAACTCAGAAACAGAACCAACCCAGATTTCCTCAAGCCAATAGAGATCGTTGGTGAATGGAGAACAAACGAGGAGTTCAACTACAAGACTGAAGCCGAAGCTGTCCTTGGTGCTGCCATCAGTGAACTTGGCCCGGAAGTGGTCTTGAATACCTTGCCATTGAACATGTTGGATACTAAACAAAATGGTAGAGCTTGGTTATTACCATTATTGAGAGACAATGTCCGTTTTGCCAGATTGGGTTACTTCAAGGAGGAGTTTATCCCATTGATTGAAGAATTCACTAAGCGTGTTGAATCTTCGGAGAAGAACTCCGTCTATGCCAAGATCTTTCAAACTGTTATTGATCAAACTTGGTCGTTACTTCCACATTTCGCTGATTTACCATCTGATTTGTCCATGGCCTTCAGCGATGAATTCGCCCAACAATTGGCTGGTTTGTTGTACTCCAAACCGCAACTTCGTGTTGATATCTGTCATGCTTTCAGACTGCTGGTTGAAAGTAATGTTGCGTATGCCTCAGGTGCTCTTTCTGAAGATAAACTGTTGATGCAAGAGTTCCCAATCAAGGAAGCTGAAAAGAACATTGAATACTTATCGGGGAAGGCTGCTAATATCTTGGCTGTCCTCTTCAATGTCTTTTCACAAACTGTCCCTGACTCAAGAGGTTTTGTCTTGGAAACTATTGATGCTTATCTATCCATTTCCACTCCAGAAGATTTACAGAACACTTTTAACAAGGTCTCGGTTCTATTAAAGAATGCCTTTGATGAAGAATCCAAGAGTAATGCAACCCCAGCTAAAGGTAACGCTAAGTTATCAGTCACTATGATGGATTTAGTCGTTGCCATGGCCAAATACGTTCCAGAATCATCATACAACGCTTTGTTTACCATTTTCAGTCAAACTGTCACTTCTGAAGATCCATTATTACAAAAGAGATCGTACAGAATCATTTCCAAATTAGTTGAAACCCCATCTGGTATCAAAGCCCTAGAACATTTCGCTACTGAGATTGAAAAAGTCATTATTGAAACCACACAAACTGTCCACTTGTCAGCCAGAGCCTCAAGACTAGCTGCTATCAAGACCATCCTACATGTCCTACCAACTGATCACTTATACTTCATCCCTGCTATCCTATCAGAAATCATTCTTTGTACTAAAGATGCCAATGAAAAATCAAGAGAGTCTGCATATTCTATCTTAGTTGAAATGGGTAAGATCATGGCAAAAGGTGGTGTCATTCAAAATTCCAAGATTCCAGGTTTCGACTCTGAAATGCCAGATTCCGAGGCATCTTTGACCGAGTTTTTCACAATGGTGTCTGCCGGTTTAGCTGGTGGTGCCCAGCACATGATCAGTGCCACCATCAGTGCCATCTCCTGTTTGATCTTTGAATTTAAGGATGTTGTTGAAACTGAGCTATTGGTTGAAATCACATCCACTGTTGAACTATTTTTGACTTCTAACTCCAGAGAGATTGTTAGATCCACCATTGGGTTTGTCAAGATCGCTGCTGTCTCACTTCCAGAAGAAATCGTCAAGCCAAACTTGAAGAACCTTTTAGAACACCTAATGCGTTGGTCTCATGAACATACTGGTCACTTCAAATCCAAAGTGAAACACATTGTTGAAAGATTGATTAGAAGGTTCGGCCTTGAAACCATTGAAGAGAACTTCCCAGAAGAAGATAAGAAATTATTGACGAATATCAGAAAATCAAAAGCTAGAGCTAAGAGAAAAGCTGCTGAAGAAGGTGCTGAGGTTGCTAAAGTTGCCAAGAACTTCTCCAATGCCTACGACGAAGTCTTGTACGACTCTGAAGATGATGACGAAGAAGAGAGTGATGATGAAGTTGACAACACCAAAGGCAAGAAACAGAAACAATACATATTGGAATCTAAGGACACACCACTGGATCTCTTGGATCGTCGAGCTCTATCACACATCTCCTCTTCTAAACCAACCAACAACAAGTCTAGAAAGATCAATGTCAAAGAATTTGAAAGAAATGGTAAACTCCACTTCAATGACAAGAACGCTGATGATGAAGACCCATTGAAATCAATCACATCAGGGATCAACGCCTACGTCGATGCTGTCAAATCAGGCCCAGTCAAGGGTCAAAAGAACAAGTTCAAGTTCAGAAGAGGTGCTAAGGCCAGTAATGATGATGATGACGATGGTGATGATGAACCAACTAGACCAAAGGGCAGAGTCCTTTCCAAGAACAACAGAGTCGGGAAACCACAGCAAAAGAAACCTTTCAAGTCCAGAAAGAAGTTCTAAATGGCTTAGCATGTTTTAGTATAGAGAATAGCAATTGTACATTAATTTTGTCCTATAAAGGGACATTTACTAAATCTGCCATGTTTGAACGTGTCAATGTTTTTTCTATTTCCGAAAACACCCGAACACCACCGATTTTTCGTCGATCGAGAAACTTTAACATATAAAAAAAACTGCAAATAGGCACTAAATCTTAGTGTAGGAACTTGTTGATTAGTGATTTTAAGAAGCTATAATGAGCCATCTGATACGCTCCACCGCATCCAGATGTGCTGGTCGTCGAGGTATATCAATGAGCATGGCTCAAGGTGTCCACTTGGAGGAACCGATTATTGCCAAAGCTGAAGCTAAAGTGAACCAGAAAAGTGTCACTGTTGCCGACTATTTGAAAGGTTTACCGATCCATGAGGCCAAGATACCGAGTAATTATAAGGTTCATATCCAACTAACTCAGGAAGATATTGAAAATGGTGCTCAAGTGAGATCCCTTCTTATTAGAAACGACATTAGAAAACTCCAGACATTATTGTTAGATGCCTCTGAATCTTCAAGTTTTGACACCCTAATTGCCGGTTTGAGTCGTCAAGAGGTTCACATCCTCCTTTCAAAACTAACCAACACACAAATCAAGACATTGAATGCCACTAAGGGCTACAAGCAATCTCTATCCCATAAACAATATCATCAAGTATACAAATACGTTGAAACATTATCAAAAAGAATCTCTCAATTATACCTACACATTCAAAGAACAAAGGGATTAACCAATAATGAAACAGACACGCTGCTAGAAATGCTAATAAAAAATGAAGATTACTATAGAGCTGCCCTATGGGTACGAACAATCGAGGAATCTGGATTAGATCAAAGTGTCTTTTTCCAAAATGCTAAACTCCAAGTCCTTGGTCAAACTTCATTATATAAACTGGAATATAATGGTCAGATCATCCAGAGCCATAAGAAAACTGCCAAATCGAAAACCCCCTATGTTGATTGGGGTACATTATTATCTCAATTTTCAAAAGTGACACAGGTTGTCACCCCAAATTTGGATACACATAAGGAGTTGCTTCATGGTTTTGCTAAAGCTAATGATGTTGAACAAATTAAGAACCATATTAGGGAAATCTGGGGTATCGATGACTCCAATACTACTCCAGAATACTTGATTCCCCGCTCATCATCAATTTATCCAAATGAAAACCTATTGATCACCATCATTTCAGTGTTCTCTCATATTGGTAACCTGAATGCCGCATTGCCATACATCACACATTTTGAAAAATACTACCACTTAGACCTATCTAACCCACTGCTATGGAGAGTATTGATCAATCAAGTCAAATTTACACATAAAGATAACAAAGACCTACTCGTCAAGACTTTCAAGAGTATTTGGAATCTGATGAAACATAAAAACGTTAGTTTCTCAAGCGGTGTTTACCGTTTGAAGTGTGATATTTTGAGATCACAGGAACCTGAGGCATTGAAAGAGGACTTACCATTGATTTATTCACAATATTTTAAACAGTTAAACAACCTTGATGCCCTGAGATTGCAAAACTTGTTGAGTCAATACATTAGTGCTGTTATCAAGTACGTCTACACCCAAAATATTGAGGCCGATGACATTGTTTTCAATTTGATCAAGGACTACTCAGTGAGTAAAGAACAACAAGAACTATTGGTTTCAAAATCAAGAGGTATCAAGAACTTGATCCTGGAAGATAACAAGAAGTTTGAAGAACTTCAATTCTTGTATGACCAAGAAGATGAAGAAGACAGTATGTGGTAACGATTATATGCATAAATTTATACATTTCTTTTTTAGAATCCATGTAATTGTAGCTCATTAGTATGTGTGTATCTGCTGACCAGGAACCATAGGTATCTAAACCAGACCATTTGTGATTGATGGGCGTTGGACATGGCTGCGAAACCTAGCATGGTTGATGGGAAATCAGCATAAACTGCAACCGTTGAATTGGACTTTGCGGGGACTTTGGTAATGTCGATAAAGTTTGACAGGTATCTATGCACAAGCTCAAAATTGGTGGCGATGGTTGAGCTGTATTTCAGATAGATTGGCCATGTCTTTAAAGTGATGACAGGCTTCTCGGTAAATATTGCACCATGATACAATGAAATGTGATTTGTATGGTTAGAGATCCCACCTTGGTCAAAAGTCAAGATCACAGAGGTGTTGTCATAGACATACTTTGCAATTTCCACAGGGTTCCATTCTTGCTCCATTGAATCCTTAAACTTTGACTCATCATTGATGATTTCGTAATGCTTGATACCCAAGATCTCCAAACTTCTCACCAATTCTTGTTCTCTGATAGGTCCAAGGCCCTGATCATTACCAGTCGAGTAGCAGGTTACAGTGATGTGGTTTCTATAGCTTGGCTTCAGTAGTTCTGTGATCGTCGGAGTAAAGAACATGACCTCGTCATCTGGGTGGGCTATTAGGAGTTGAATTCTCTGGTTTCTCAATTGTGATGGGAATTCACTCTGAAGCACTGGTATTTTGGCAATAAAAGTGGACAGTGCGATATGTAAAAGCGTCGAATACCCCAGAAGGGTGGCCAGCTGGCAGAGCTTGCGTGTGATGTACATGTTTGTGCTAGTGTATCGAGAGTTTGTAGTGTTAAATATGGGTTTCGCTAAAAAGTATGGGATCAAGAAAATATAGTAGCAATAGAGATGACCTTGACTTAAGACACAAGGCATGGAATCGATCTCCTCACTGGCCAAGCAGATACGGCAGGACTCTCGCTCGGTAAGAAATCGACTACAGTCCATCATCCACGACTCTGAGTGGGTTATGGAGGTTGCTGAAGCGTACAGACTGCCCTTAATACCCAATGAACGCTGTGGGTTATGGTACGTCCCACCAGAACACATCTCTGAGACTTCCTATTTCAAATCAACAGATGGCCACACGACACAGTGGTCTTTTAGCACCAGAAGACTGAACTTCCACCTGTTTGATCTGATCAGAGAGCACGAGGGCATCATTGTGGTTGACTCTACAAGAAGAGGTAAAACCATGCCTGATGCCTTATCAAAGACCATCCCGATATGGTGTGCCACGCTGAACTACGTCATGTTTGGCCCAAGCGATGACAATCACCTTTACTCGCCTTTCCAAATCATCTCCAACTCTGAGATGGACAGTATACGGAAATTGATCCCATCATTTGCAGAGAGCTTACTGAACTTGAAGATCGTCACAAGGGAACATCTGCAAGAGAAGTTTCAGGGGAAGTACTTAAGACCTCTATGGATCTATCCTGGAATGTCACTACCTTTTGAACCCCCAAGGTTTGAGGAGTTCTATCCGATAGTATGTTGTGTTGCGAGTGAACGAGCCGATGATGGTGTCAAGAAGATGCGAGGTTTCACTTATGTGCAAGGTGCAGCTGATGATCATGAACTCTGGGCTAAGAACTTGGTTCCAAAGCTGTTCTGGGAGAATATCGAAACATTGAAGAATCCAGAGCTTGGTGATGGTGAACTTTTGGTAATCATCGATAAACTGGAGTTGAAGAAGTCTAGTGATGATTGTGTTGCCGAAGTCGTCAAGTTGACTGACCTTGTTAGCGTTGGCAAGGTCACTTCTGACGTGGACGTGGATCATGACCTGGTCATCTTACTCTCTGAAAAGTTTGGGATCACGCCCAAGGAGAAGCAAGTCCAGTTATGCTATAAAGTTGGTTGTAATAAGAAAGGTTCAAATGAGCTAAGGAGACACCTTCCAGAAATTCAACGAATCGTTGACTCTAAATTTCCATGCAACATATTAGTTCTCTGCGAATCAGGTGCAGACTTGTCAATCGGTATTGCCCTTCTAATACTATGTTCGCACTACGATGCAGATTGGAACTCTTCGTCAGGGAATATCATCACTAAGGACGTCATCAAACGCCATATAGCCCAGATCCTCCAACTTAAAAAAGTCAATCCAAGTCGTGCAACACTACAATCCATAAATTCGGTGTTAATGTGAACCAATGATACTAAATGATAAGAATATATAATATACGAGTCATTCCAGATCTAGTGAGTCATCTCTAGTCTTATTTCCGTTCTCATCTTCCAAATCACCCAGTTCCAAATCCTCATCCTCAGGGACCACTGGAACATAGCGCCTCTCTGTCCTTCTACCAAATCTGTTATTCCATACTTGCTTCACGGCCTCGATTATACTTTGACGTTTTGTACGGCCTAGCAATAGGTATGCAATAATGAATAACATCAAGAAGAAGAATAAAGAGCCCCAGAGTCTATGCTCCTCTAATACGTCATCCCAATCATCATTATCATCGTCTTCATCATTATCATCGTCTTTACCATTCTTGTAGTATTCATCATCGAAGGCGGTGTATTCTGGACGTGGTGCAATCCCATCAACTTCGCCACCATAAACAAACACTTTTGAAGTTGGTTCATAATAACCAACTTTAGGCAGTGTGTCATTCCCCTGCAGTTTGATGGCTTCCTCGTAAAAAGAATATAGCACGGCACGGCCCAATGTCCAAGAGTATTCATCCAGGATCTTAAAAGTGGCATCTGGATTACTCTTAGTCTCAGTCACATCGTCAATACCATACCTTGGGAAGTTCACACCTTGGTGCAAAACATTTATGATCCATGCAGATTTGAAACAAATCTCAGATGATTTCTCACTATCTTCTTTGAACTCTTTATGTTCTAACAATGTGGTGTAAGAACTTTGACAAATCACTTTGGTATTCTCATAAAATTCTTTATAACTCACAAAATGCTTCAAATTGGAGAAATACTCATTGATACCAACAAACTGATCAACGTTGAAGTCCATCTTTGGCAATTCATCACTCAGCAAACATGAAGATTTTGAATTCTCAGCAGTTTGATTACAATACTTATCCACTGAAACTTCATCCAGGACATCATACAGTGCCTTCAGACATTTCTCAAAGTCACCACCACCTTCAACATCGGTCCTTTGGCCATCCTCACCCAGAACGGTCTTAATGTATCCAGTTGGAAGGCAAGGGTCCACGTTTTCATTATTGGAGATCAAGGAATTGTCATATCTGGTATGAGCTTGATGCATCCCACTTAGAAATGATTGCGAAAATACACGATATGACAGTTTGTCCTCTGTATCTAAATAATTCAAATGGACTTTGAACAGAATATCTGTGTTGTCTCCATATTGTTGAGGTTCGAATGCAATTTGTGAAGAGACACCACCCATATCTAGCATCCCATAAGTTGAATCCCCATTTTTGAAATCAAAGATCCCATATTTGTAATTCAACCCTATCCAGGAGTACAGTCCCTCAGTTTCACCACTGATTGAGTTTATATGTGAGGTGCAATCAGGTAGGTATAGCTCCGACTCTGTTTGGATGTACTCGCAAATATGGCCCAAGATCTTTTGTTGGTCTTCAGGTTTCAAGAGTCTCATACCACCAGTGGCATGTAGGAATACCGGAGTTCTCCGGACTTGGTCAGCAGGCAGGTGTTTCAGCATGGACTCTAGTAATTTACCCATATAGTTCTTCCCCAGTTTCTTCGGATTGTCAGCAAACTCAGATATACCAGGCTTGACCTTCTTCTGTTTGATCAGCTCAATGTGTGGATAATCACCCTTGTTCTCCAATTTATCAGACTCGATCCAGTCCCGCTTATCCTCATCCCCATCATCAGATTCCAAATCATCGTGGTTCTTATTACCTGTATGCTGGTCTTTACCCTTGTTCTTGTTCTTTTTCCCATCCTTCTTCTTTAAGGCCTCGCCCACTCGGTACAAATGGGCCCTCGAGCCCTTGGACCCGGCATCAATGACGATGATGTAATTGTAAGGGTTCCCATCCGAGTCGATACTTTTAGGTGCACCCATGGCAGTTAGATAGTGTGAGTTTTTACTAGTTTAAGCAGATATACTTAAGTTTGATGGGATATAGTAAGCTGAGTTTATTTCCCGCGTTTTCCGGTAAGGGCACTCAACGTATACAAAGCAGGAAATCAGTGGAGAATTTGCTTTTAATCTTACAATTCAAAACATTTCTATTAGTAATATCATTGCGGTTTTAATCTTTATTCTTCCTTTTGTTTCTCTTCTTTTTCATCTAGCTTCTCTTCAGCATCAACGTCTTTATCTTTCTTCTCCAATCCCAAAGCTTGAAACCCCTTTGTGACATCGTTCAGAACCTCTTGTCCTTCTTTCTCCTCCTGATCCAACTCCTCTTTAACAGCTTCCGTAATCTCTTCCGCCTTTTCTTCAGCAGTCTCGTGCGTTAAGATACCCTTCTTTTTCTCTTCCAATTCTTTCTTCTTCTTCCCGATCAAATCCTTAAACTCATCAATCCATCCCAATTCTTCTACTAACTTCGTGGCAAACTCATCACTTGACTCCAAAAACACCAAGTCATCACTTCTCCCCTTTTGGAAATCACCAACTAGCTCTTTGTTAACCAATGCTCTGACGTGTTTAGTGTTAACTTCAGAAGGTAAAGAAGCGAAAGGATACACAGTCAATGACGTTCCCGCAGTGATCGTCACATATTGACCCTTCTCAGCAGTATCCAGTACATCCCCGTCCAGTGCCCACAAGTCAAAGAACCTTTCTGGTAATCCCTCCCCAAAGAATACAATATCTGGTTTGATCAACCCCTTGCACTTTTCACATTTGGGAACCTCATGCTTAAATATAACCTCCTGAAACTTCTCCACTGAATATTCAGCACCACATTTAACACAATGGTTATTCGCAAAGGAGCCATGTGCCTCAACGACATAATCACCATAAACACCAGCAACCCTCTCCAATGTATCAATGTTCTGTGTATACACTCTTCTCAACAATCCTTTCTCTTGGAACAACTTCATCAAGAAATGGAATTTCGTAGGAAGAAACTGTCCCGGATATAGTTCATTCGCCAGAGTGTAGAAAGGCTTAGGATTCCCCTTGAAGAAGTCGATATCAAACACAGCCTCAGCATATGGCAAGTTCAGTTTTTGTAAGTTATGATAAAGACCAGTGTTGGGTGATCTGAAATCAGGGATCCCTGCTGACGTAGAAATCCCTGCTCCGACAAAGAAGACGACTTTGGTGTCAGGTGTGTTGATGAGTTGCGCAAGCGTGGATATCTCCTTGTTCATTGAGCTATGTCCTTGTTTTGAGCTTGAATTTGAACAAACGTTGATCTTTTAAGCCTATCTGATGTTCTTTATAAAAGAAACCTTCTGGAAGCTTTTTGTTTTTCAAAACGTGATGGCGGGGAATAAATTGGGGTACAGGAGCCAACTGGTTTCTGTGGTAACCAATCATTGATACAATAGACGTATTATTGTTTATCTAATGGGTTAGCTTGCAAATCAGTTTTCCTCGCTACGAAATACCAACTACATCAGCAAAAAATAGTCGTAATCATAAAAATCTTTTTGTCATTACCATTCTATAAAATTAACAGGATCATCAAAAGGGGAAAAAAGTATAATGAAAAGCGTCTCACCTCTAAAGGATGATATGAAAGTATTAGAAAAAGGTGAGACTATAATCCTTTAATATGCATAAAAACCAAAAAGTCAGAAATAAACCAAATGTCACAAAAACCAAATATTAAAACCCCCTGAAAGAAATAAATACACCAATACTAGTTGGTTTAATCGATTTACCAACATTGGTAACCACCATCAACAATCAAGTTTTCACCAGTGGTGTATGAACTAGCAGTTTGTGAGGCTAGGTACAAGATAGAGCCGACAAATTCCTTTGGTTCGGCCATTCTGTGCATTGGAACCTTTGATTCCCAAGAGTTCTTTAATTCAACATCATTACCAATGACATGTTTGGTTAGTGGAGTTAAAATATAACCTGGAGATAAACAGTTGACTCTAATGTTGTATTTGGACCATTCACAGGCTAATGATTTGGTTAGGTGGATAACACCAGCTTTGGACATGTTGTAGGCAACTTGTGGTTGTGGATCGTTAACAATGACACCGGACATTGAACCAATCAAGATCAAAGAACCTGGTTTACCGGCATCAACCAAGGCCTTGGCAATAGATTTGGAAATGTAGTAAGAACCCATCAGGTTGACATTAACCAAGTCTGCAGCCTTTTGATTTGGATATTCTAAAGCTGGGAAGTTTTGACAGTAACCGGCAGTGTGGACTAGCAAATCGGCTGGAGTACCGTAAAACTCATTGATCTTAGCGACACAGGCATCAACTTCATCAGCATCACCAACGTTACAAGACCAGGATGAAACTTGTGGAAGAGGCTGGATGTTGGATTTTTGACCCCATTCGATAAGTTCAGCAGCTGCCTTGTCACAGATGGATTGGTTCAAGTCAACTAGGGCAATATGGGCACCTTGGGCCAATAGAGCCTTGGATAAAGTGACAGCCAAACCACCTGCACCACCGGTGATTACGGCAATTCTGTTATCTAGTCTGAAGGATGGGACAATGGATTCGATGGTGTCGAAGTCTTCTAAAGTCATTGCAGAGAATATGCTTATGTTTGTTTGAGTGAGTGTTTTCAATAGATCAAAGGGGAGACTTAAGTGGTTTCGTATCTTTTGAAAGAAATTTTTTATGTCTTTTATACTTTTTGTGGAAGATTTTTTCTCTGTTTTTTTTTTAAACCCCAGATAATCAAAAAAGAAATGTTTGCAGAATCATGCATGACGAATCTTCCGAAGTTTGCATGTCATCTTCTGTACATTTATACTGTTTTGAAGCAATTGCGGGTTGTTCTTCTAGAAAAGGGAATTATATTTTCACATATTCATAGTCTCGAGTTTCCTCTCCACAGTTTTATATAAACATTCATCCACTTCTGACTACAGACTCTCGAGTTATTCACTGTTTTCGTAGTTGGGCCATTTGCAGGTTCTGGAATCAAAATCGGCGCGAAAAGGAAAAAAAGAAAAGACGAGAGATTTCCCTAATCAGAAGCCTGAAACCACAATAAAAAAGGATGAGAAAACGGGTCAAATTGGACAAGCATCAAACCATGTATACCTCTAAGTGCCAACGTTGTGATCCAACTCGAAACCGGCCGCCATCTAGGACTTTTCCTCTACTTGAGCGGTTTTTTCCCCAGACTTTTCGACTTTTTCTGCTCTTAGATGACCTTGAAAAGTCTGTCGGGTCATCGTTTCTTCGCCTCTTTCTCTTCAAAAAAATCACATCGATTTACAGAAATGAGAACCAGACAGATTAGAAAACTCGCCCTGCAGACGGGCCCGATAGGGTTTAGAGTTCATGTCGATTGTTATTAGTTTTACTCAACTGAACTGGGGAACTCCTACAGGATGACTTGTCATCACCCATGGAGCAGTGTTTGTTCTCTTTCTCACAGAGGCCTAGAGCCTTGTTTGCTTCTAACAATAGCACCACATGCTCGTCCACACAACACGCTTCAACTACGAGTCTCTCATGCTCTCTCTAACGATTGATAAGGAAAAGAAGAGCAACCACAACCGTCGCAGAGAGAAAACCCCATATAAAGCCCATATATATGGGTGGTAGGAATCTTATTTTATACCGTACCGAGAACAACTCTTCGAGAAACTTTGCTTTCCACCAGCCACCTAGTTACATGTTACATTGCCTTATCAAGACTTCACGGGGCCTTATTTCCCAATCCTCTAATTTTTGTGGCTAATTGGCTTGAAGGGCTATTTTTAAAACAGTCATAAATATAAAATCCCAACGGCTTTTTTATTTTTAATTATTTTTAAACCTGCAGGAAAAGAAAAAAAGTTTCTCCGGGTCATCGAAAAATATCTGGGGTAAAATTCAAGTGGAGGTAGAGATTTCCTATTTGAGAAAAGATTTGAGAGCAAGCAAGTGTGAGTGTTGTGATCTTTGGGAAACCTGGGAAACCTGGGGAGGGTGTTAGTGTAGAACCTGTTAACAAGTATTTTAGCATTTCGGAGATAGCTATATATAGTGTCCATGTGTTTCTAATTTATCGTAGTTTTTGTGGTAATTTGGAACAAATATAGACGTAAATGCTGATAGCATTGAGTCGTGACTGCATACTTAGTAGAACTGTTACTTTGCGTTATTATTTCACAATCTTGGGCATAGATTAATATAATAGATCAGACATGATGTAAATGTTTCTTTAAAACTTTAATCCCATCTACGCTATTTAAATTTAAAAACACAAAATGAATCAATAGCCAAAATTTCATAATTTCAATACACCAATTTTGGCACTAAAAAGTACACTGAAATAATATTATGATTCCAATGATCACTCCTATGTTGTTTCAAATGTTTAATTTGATTTTTCAAAGTCACGGTGATCAGCTTTTATTGTTTTAACCTGTATTTGACAATAGAATTCACGATATTTACGAAATAATTGCGATTGTGACCAATATTCAAACACTAGAAAAGTCTTTTACAATCCCAAAAGTAAAACTTATAACTATTCTATTATTATAATGACAATGATAAACACTTCTCTCCAACACCAATTCACCACCCTTCTGCACCGACAAGTTTGAACATTTTTGTATTAACCCAATTAACCAAAGGATGTACTTGATCATTGATGGAATTAATACCAAACTGTTGTGCATGTTGAGCACCGATATGCCTAAACCCAACCACAAAATTGATTACAATGGCAACAAGAACACCCAAAGCAACGATCAGTGGACCCAATGGGGCGTCCAAATGCTTACCATCTCTCAATTTGATCAATGCTAGTCTCTTTGTATAAATGAAATAACCCCAAACACCACAAAACAACGTTAAGATAAAGTAAGCATAGGCCAAACCATCAGCTAGTTTTGCGTTACCGGATTTCTTGACACTGGCTTGTAAGGAGAATGTCATTGCAGAAAACATGGATGTCACCGTTAACCAGCGGTTGAAAGTACGTTCATTAGCTAACCAGACTTTGGCTTCGATCTTCACTGGACCAGCTTGTTTTAACAATGAGGTTGGTTTATGAACACCGATTGGTAATTCAACTTCTTCATCCTCGGAATCGACATTGGCAAGTTTGGAACCACCAGTTAAGAATGGAATGATCTCATCCCTGGTACGTGGTAAGAACCGGGTGGAACGCTGTTGATGTTGTTGACGGTGGTTACGTTCATCATCAGAAGATTGAACATCAATGTCATTGTTGGTCTGCTCTTCTTGAGAATTATTAGAGGATCTCTTCTTCTTCTTCTTTTTATTTGAGTTTTCAAAGTTTCTTTCAATTCTAGATTTGATGTCTTGTTTCTTCAATTCTTTTAATTTGGCTTCATCAAAGGCATCCTTTGGATGTTGTCTAATATCATCTTCTAACTCAGGCAGCCAAAATGGCAAGATATCCAATCTATCATCTTCCAAGAACAAACTGGCAATACCTTGGATAAACTTGGAGAAATTTGGAACTTCTTTAACCAAATGGGAAGTAGTCAATTCTTCAATCCATTTACCATGTTTTCTGGAGAATGGGATACTGATACCGTTCAACTCAGAACCTTTACGACCAGAAGCGTTCTTGATCTTGATTTCCATGACGGAATGAGGGAACTTGGTGTATTCGTTCTTTCTTAGGAATTTGTATGGGTTCTCTGTATTGGAATCAATATCTTCTCTGTGCCATGCGTTTGAGTTTCTGATTGGACGATCCTTATCAAATGAGTCTTCTCTGATAAATAACACATCTGAGTCAATGGTGATACGAACTCTGTCATCACCAGGGATTTGGAATGCAGTTCTGGTATAAACTGCTCTTAATGATGGAGTTAAATCGTATTTCAAGATGAATTGGGAAATGTCATTGATGTCATCTTCCAAATGTTTCAAGTATTCAGGAGAGGACCCCATTTCTTTGAATTTGGATAATGTTTTGGATTTGAACTCGTCAACGTTATGATCAATGATAAAATCATTTAGGTATTTCTCTTTCAATTTCAATCTGATATCACGGTTACCGTCCTCATTGTCTTCAACTTTATCAACGATTTTCTTTTCTAAAAAGATATCAGGTTTATCGGTGAACTTTCCAGACCAACGTAGCCTCAATGTTGGGAATGTGTTGGATTTCAAGAGTTTTTGGTTATAAACTTCGAAATTTGGATTGTCAAAATAGATGCAAGTGATAGTTGGATCTTGAGCATCAATTTTTTCACCTTCAACTGATGAGTTATAAACAAGAACAGGTAAATGTCTTAAAATTCTTGTCTTGACTTCCATCATGTTATCTGGATGAATCCAGAATTTGAATGACTGATATTCCAAATCAAGGGGTTGTTGACCAACAGAGGCAGAGGCAACAGGTGTAGAAACGGAGTTAGACCCGCCCAAGTATGAAGCAGAAGTGAAGTTTTGTCTCAAGACTTGGAATAAAGATGAGATTTTGTTCAATAGTGGAGAGTAATCTTCAGAGTGGAATGGCAGTTCTTTCAATCTGATATTCAACAGAGCACGGATAGAGTTATAGTTTGGATGTAAACGATCATGTTTCTTCACTATCTTTTCAAACCCGGTGAAGTTCAATCTGGCAAAGTGGTCTAGTTCCTTAGCTTCGGACAATAGGCCATCTAGTTGTTGTTGGAACTGGGACCAATCAAACCCATCGGTGACAACGTCAATTTTCTTTTCCAGGTCTTCAATCTTGGAGTTGATCTCCTCGTACTTGGTGGATTGGAAAGAGTACACCTTCTCCAGCTCAGTATCCAAGTAGTTCACAAACTGTTCTTCTTCATAGTCGGTGAAGGCATCAGACAGAGTGTTCTCTTTCAACAGTTTCTTCAGTTTCTCATAGTTTATGTAGTTAGCAGACCAGGCTGGGTACATCTCATTGGCCAAACGAACACCGAACAACATGGTGGGCAGAATTGGGAAGATTGAGCAAGGTCAACGGTTCTTGGTAGCAGCACAGCTAGCGAGACTAAGCTAACAAGTATTAATGAGGATTTCAGCCCGTTTTTAAAGGGACCAATTTTTGTGCTTGTGCTGCATTTGGTCTTTCAAAGTTTCCGCACGTGGGAATTCGCGAATCTCTCTCTGATTCCGCGAACTTGTCCTACATGTCATCTTGCCAGCTACAAAGCTTCTAGTAATTGACTAATTGACCAAAAGTGTACTATTTCAAACAACAATTAAGAATCACACATGATCCACCTTCTCGTCAACCTTTCTCAAAAAGCCAACAACACGACCCATATCAACTTCATCAGGATCACTTTCGACAGCCTGAACTAATCCATCAAGGATGTCATCAATCTTAGTTTCTTCCACACCAGTACACAAAGCCACCACTCTTCTAAATTTGGATTCAAGTAACAAGGAATTCTTCTTTAGGTCTTGTAAGAAATTCTTTAAATTGTCCTCATTTTCTTTGTATGCTTGGATTCTGGCTTTCAAAATAACAGACGGTGGGAGTTCTGATAGGTTCAATTGTTGGTTGTTATACTCTATCGTTAAGTTCTGAATGTCATCTTCGCTGATTAGTGAGAACAAAGAGATGTTCTCTTGTTCTTCCTTAGAATGTTTCTGTGATAGTTGGTTAACAAAGAATTGATAAATATGTAGGATTCTAAATGGCTCATCAGCATCAAAATCAACATTGTAATTCCCAATGGATCCAAGTTCATTTGTTTGATCAATGAACTTCTGTTCTTCTTCTTGAATGGATTTCTCTATGTTGATCTTCTTCTGTTTCAATTCATTCAATCTAATCTCCAAACTCTTCAAGTTTTCCAATGTGGTACGGTTCTTGGATAATTCTTGTGTAGACTTTCTTAAATTCACATGAAGCTCATCGATATTGTTTTGCTTAGCAGCAATCTCATTCTGGAAATCCGTATCCAGTCTAGTCAACACTTGATGCATTGACTCCAGGATCTTAGAAGAATTCTGGCCTAACGGAGTAGGCGGTTGTTGCTGGGGTATGCTCTCTAATTTCTTGGAAGTTACCAGACCATTGACATTAATACCAAAATCAACAGGTCTCAAACCTGCTCTATTCGGGATAGAAGGATCGGCACCAACATCTAGCAACTGCTCAACGATGGCCTTGTTACCAATTCTGGCAGCGATGTTCAAAGGTGTGTCGCCGTTCTTATCTTGTGTGTTGACGATTTCATTCATGAATTTACCCAGCGTGATCAACCCCTTGGATATCTTGGAACCTTTCTTGACAATCCATTCTAACAATGTCTCTAGGTAGTAACGAGAAGCTGAACTTCTCTTCTTGATACCAGCTGTCAGGGCAATATGATGTAAGATGGAACGACGCTGGTGATCCAGAAGTGGAATACAAGGATATAACAAATTCAGCAGTTCATCAAAGGAATTCTGATCATAGTTGTTTGTGACCAAGACGGATCTTACCAGAGGACTTTCACCACTACTATTACCCCTAATTCTCACAGACCCACGACGAACAAGTTCCTTCACCAGTGGGATCCTGGCTAATGATGAGGCCCAATGTAGAGCAGTGTGACCCAGCTCATCAATAGAAACATCCAAATCAACATCCACCAGAGCTGATTCACCACCTACAGCATCAGCTAATGTTTCAGCTTCCTGGCTCAAGAAGATTTGGGTAATCACTTCCTTGGAATGTTCATGTTCTGGTAGATAACCATTCAATGGCTCAAGTGTAAATGGCGTGTTTGGATTATCAATGTTCAAATCATGTTCAAATATCTCGACATTCAAGTTCTTCAAATCTTCATCATTGTAATAATCCTCTTGGCTTATTTTGGCTTTCTTCAAAGGTGAGCCATAATTCTCTATGACTTCAGTCTCATCATTATCTGTCAATGTAGAATAGGATCTCCCTAGGTTGGATGGTTGTTTACTCATGGATTTATAGAAACTGTTAGCACCTTTAGGTAGTCCATTGAATGACTCCAAATTGGATCTCTTTCTTTGAGCAGCAATAGCCTGTTCTTTAGTTGGAGTATCATTGGCTTCAGAAGATGATGCATTGTAAAGGAACAAAGGTTTTAAATCTTCATAGACCTCATATTGTTGCGACAGAGCAACGGCCCTATCATATGGAATCCAAGTCCCTTGAAATTTACCATAACCACCTTGGACTTTTTCATGGGTACCAGTGTGAACCTCTTTTTCAAGTATCTTTGTTCTCTTAGCCTTATCTAGACCGGCAATCTTTAAGATCTGAGTAGCATTGAACGAACTATCACTGCGCCTTCTCATGGCAGCGATACCCTTCACCGTCATTTCAATGACTTTGACACCAGAATACGTCGCCGTGTAAATCGTGCTGGACTCCTGAAGCGATGCATTTGGCGTGGCCAAGGAGTCTTCCCTTTGTAGTTGATCGCCAATCACATGTTGAGACGCCAGATCTTGACCAGCAGGGCTTATGTTCTCTTTAGCTAGTGACATGGGTTGAGGGAACTGGTATTTTCTCAAGGTGTATCTTTATGGGTACCAGGAATAATCAGCCAGGGAAAAAAATCTTTACACGATAAGAAATTAGTGTCGTAAAAGTCACAAAATGTGCAGCGTTTTAAATGTGTGAAAAAGTAGAAGGATTACCGTTATTGACTGTAGTAAACACCGTCCTCAATTGCGTGTTTTGAGTGAGGTTTTTGATTGGGAAAAAAAGCGTTCGCGTCTTTTGTTTGTCCCAATTGGGAAATTCGGGGAACGTGACATTCACGTGATATATAATTTATTCCGACTGGTATCTTTGAATTCCGACTTATTATTAACTAAAAAACCCTCAGAACTTGAAACAAACACATACGAGACAATTTAAACCTGGAATTGTTGATCTCTCTTCCTGGTTGAAGGTTTGAGACAGAGCTTGTCTATATAATGTCATTAGATCCAAGGGCCAAAGCATCTCACAAAAATCGCCCGATTTTGGGAAGAAAGAGGAAAAGAAACAACAATTACAACTATACTGATGGGCTCTTACTCAATGAAAGTGTCATCAAACAAAGTCCTCATTTGAGCCGTAACAGCTCTGTTTCCTCCATTCCACCATCGAAATCGAAGAACCCAATATTATTCTTGAAGAAGAAAGAGGACTGGACAAAGAACTTTGCAAAGAATGATGCTGCAAGTGAAGAAACTGGTGATTTCCTAAAGTTCCTGTCAGGGTTTGCAAGTGGATTCATCAAGAAGTCCTTCGCTAATCTGAAAGATAAGTTCAAAGCTCAGAATGGGGATGAGGAGAGTACAGCTAATGAAATAAAGAAGAGAAAAATTGAAGAGAAGACGATAGAGGACAAGGACCAAGAGAAAGAAGTTCCATTGAGAAAGACACTACTCGAAACGAATTTCCAACCTGAGCTGAATCCAAAGGAAGATGATGTCAAGTTTGGCAAATCACCAATTGACTGGAAATTAGAGAAGCAAACAACGAATGATAGCAAGGACTATGGTACTAAATTCATCAGAAGGTCCAAGGCCTATAAATCCACCAATCTTGAGTCTGCATACTTGAGATCGGTTTACAAAGGCCAGTATAAACCACCTAAACCAAGAAGCACAAGCCCACCAACTCCAAAAGTTGCCAATGACAACAAACTACTCTCTAATATCAGAAACCTGACAGAAACTATCAGAAAAAATTGGAATGATTCCCCACAGAGTTCAGAAAGTGAAGATGATGTTGTGTTCTTAAAAGAAGTCAAAATAGTCGCACCGACTCCGTCCAAATTTTCATTCACATTTGATACAAGCAAGCTGACATTTGATGAAGAGTTCAGATATTACCAAAAACTGCTGAATGAGAGAAGAAAACTACAGGAACAGATTCATAAAGAAAAACTTGAAGCCACAAGACCACGCTCCGCATTAATTAAGGAAGTCACTAAGGAAGATGAAACTGCCGTGCTGGACATTTGGAAGGCTAAGAATGAGTACGATATTGTATTAACGGCTTATTCAATTGATGTTACAGTAAAAGATCTACAGACATTAGCTGATAAACATTGGTTAAACGATACTGTCATTGAACTTTATCTAAAGACGCTCAATACTGAGAAAGTTTATGGCTTTAGTTCATTCTTCTTCACCAATTTAACTGATAAGGGCTACAATGGGGTAAAGAAATGGATGAAGAGGGGTGGTGGTAACATTGCCAAACTGGAGACTATTATTGCACCAATCAACGTCCATCAGACGCATTGGGTGTTGGGGGCCATCAAAATGAAAGAGAAAAAGATTATTTATTTGGATTCATTAGCTACTTCAAAGACACCATTCAGCCAGAGAGCACTGGATCAATTAGAATTATACGTGAGGGAAGAAACCAAGAAACAAGGTGTCCCAGAGCTGGGGCAGGGCTTCACAAAGGAACAAATCTTGGATTGTCCTCAACAACAGAATGGCTATGACTGTGGTGTCTTCACACTAATGAATGCCTTACATTTGGCCAAAGGGGAAGCGTTGAGATATCAACCGTCAGATGCCACCCTATTCAGGAGAGTCATTGCTAGTACGATATTGAAACTGCCTCCGTCATCATGAATGAATGGTCTCCCTTAACGATAAATTTACATGTACGTAGTGGTTATCATCACGTTACCCAAACGTATTACAATGTAGTTCAAAAAGGGATTGCTATCCTTATAGTTAAATATTGCCTTCGATCGACCTTTTATATATACCTAAATATACTGGTGCTTGCTGACTCCAACGAATTAATCGTAAATGACGTATATACCTAGACTTAGATATGATTGTAGGCAATAATATGATATTTATTGCCAATTAAGCTGGGTATTCAATTTTGCCATCCACGTTTACAACCTAGAGTTGCTGTCAATTCACAAATTGCACAAGCTCTTGTCGAGATTGAGAGAGAAGGCTCCCGCCGTTGACAGTTATTGATCGGATCAGTTGATGTTGTCATAGAGGCCTCATATGTATATGAGGTGGTTGAGAGAGTCTGAAACTACTAAAATGACAATTTGTGTAAGTCATTCCCTAATATTCGTCCATTTCAATCGTAAACATTAAATTCATATCTTGAAGCTCTTCAAAGTCAAGTCACTCTCACCAGCATACTCAAACTGACCATCGTTACTCACTGTGGTGGCAAAGTCTTTACTCACTTCACCGTATTCACTTTTCAAAGTCTTGAACACTTCGTTGAATCTTGAAGAGTACTCAGAGTAATCCCCTTTGTAATTTTTCAATCTCAGTCTGATCATTGTGTCTTCTTCTGATTTATCTGACTCCTCTCTTAGAATTCTCCAGTGTTCATGCTTCAATAACCCAACCCTTAATCTCTTTCTATGGTGCTGACGTTTCAAATTCTTGACAATTTTGAAGATCTTATCAACATCAATGTCCTGTCTAAGAACAGGTGGCGGAGCAACAACATGCTTCTTGGGAGGTGGTAGTGGTTTCAATCTTGGTTTTGTTTTCTTTTCCGATTTCTCTTTTGTTACACTTTGTGTTACTGGGGCCTTTGTGGTTTTGATTGGTGTCTTGGATGGCTTGTTTGGAGATGATTTTATAGTGGCCGATGGTTCCTTTTCAGCTTCAGCGTCTTCAGCTAGGAATTTCACTCTTTGTTCATACAGTGATTCACCAAATTTCAATTCTTCTTCTGTATCAATGTCATAGTCTTCCTTAGCTTCTCTTAACATCACCATTGGACCAAACGGATTTTGGATAATTTCATCATTGTGCAAGTTTGTTTCCAAGTAATTATAGATGAGCCATAAGAATAGTCTAACACGGTCACCAGGTTCATATCTGGAACTCATCAATAAGTCATAGAACTTGTAATCAAACTTTTCAAAGAATTTTTTATTAATGGATTCCTCAGCGTTGCATAGGATGAAGATCAAGTTGATGATATTGGTCTTTGGGAATGTGTCAATGTTTTCCAGTGACGGGAGGCCATTTGGCTCTTTGGGCTCGTCACATAAAACTTTCAAGATGGATTTCAAACGTGGAGTGTCTTGCAGTTGTTTGTCATTTTTGTCAACTTGAGATCCTGGATTGATGTCGCCGTAATTGATCTGCAACGATGGAATGGAGTGGTAAGTTCTTAATTGTGATTTCATATCGGGGACAAAGTTGATAGTGGTGTTCATTCTGCCAACATTGACCAATAGGCAGATCATACATGTCGGTATAGACATTTTCATATCGTTCAGCAACCTATCTTTCAACACTCTTGAACATTTCGGGGAATGAGCAATGGTCTTGATATAGAGTTCAGCAAAGCTCAGCTTTCCAGTGGCCGGGTCCTTAACTCTGCCATCGATATGAACATATTCTTGTGAATCAGGAAATGGATCTCTAAAGGCCTTTGTGTCCTCATCGAACAGTAACTTGAGGAACTCATACTGGATATCTCTTCTCCAGAAGGCTCTTCCGTCCTCTTTCTTCAGATGTCTCGAGCGGGCAGAGATCAGCACAGTGGCGTTCTTGCCTGGACTCACTTTCTTCCCCTTCTTCGTGCCCAACACGCCCTTCCCACTGTGGGTGGTCAGGCGGTGCTTGAGGATGACGGGCCTGCCTGGAGCAGAATCTTTCTCAACGGTCTTGATCTCCTCCCACTCGATGGGGTCCTCGTGGTCGCCCTCCTCGTCGTCAGTGGGTAAATAGCTCACGACAGGGGCTCCGTTGACGAACTCTGTGTACCGATCATCACGGCTCTGTGGGGCCTCTGTCTCGACCAATGTGTCGTGGATGGGATCGTACATGGGCATTGCGGTGGTGGTGCTCTGGGTGCTGGCAGGGGGCGGGATTGGTGGAAAATTGCGGTTTCTAAGTTCTAAGTGATTCCAGTCACCGGTTTTTTGTCATTGCCCACTTTGTGATCTTTCAACTTTCCAATTTCACTCGCTTTTGGCTCCAAAAGCAGAAAAAAAAAATTGAGCGTGTTTTCCGAAACATCCAGACACCACAAACACCATCAACTGTACAAGGCTCAGTTTGTGAACAGTTATGGGGCTACAGAAAAGAGCACTGGAGTAACAGTTTCTGGTCATTTCTGGTCATTACTTCTTCTCTATTTGATATGATCGTCGTAATGCTCAAACAATCTCCTAAGACCGGACTTTAATCCGTATATCTCAATCAATTGCAACAGGACTTTGTTCCAATTCGAGTCATTGACACTTATCACGGGTACCACTTTCTCTAGCTGCAAATCAAAGAAGATATCGTACTCGACTTCCAACTCCTTGAATTTCAAGCCCGTTGTAAGTGGTGATATCTTTTGTGCCTGGAAATTGGATTGAAGGTCCTGGAACAAAGTATAACGCGTCTTGACAACTTCATGAAGTGAGTTTATGATGTAGAGAAATTGGTTGATGTTTCTTGTTCTGGTGAAGTGGGACTGGATCTTTACTAGGACAGTATTAAGCTTGTTATTGGACCGTTTCCTGATCTCAAGTTTCCACACAGTGTATGATGCATCTTGTTTCTTTAATCTGACATCAATTTCAAATGATATAATCTTTGGATATGTGATTGCAAAAGAAATGGTCTTCACCAGCGCCTTAACACCACCTTCATACTCTAAACTTAACCTTGAGCTAACATCAGTGACTTCCAACTCTTGGTAAAACCTCCGTATGAATTCAATTCTCTTATCCCAGTCCCTAAGCGGTTTAGCATCGTATTTATCACTTCGTATCTCCACAAGATCATCATCGTCTTCCTCTTCGACGTTTCTTTCTTCGTCAGTTCTACTCAATAACAACTTGAAGATCATCTCGTCCTCTTGTTTGTCCAAGACCTCCAGTTCTTCCGTATTCTTCGCCTGTAGTCCATTCCAATGCGCTTCTAGCTCTCTGATCTCACGTTCCAGCTCTTTCTTCTGGTGAAGAAGTTCATTATTAGCCTCAGCAAGCCTGACTTCACGTATCGTTTCTGTCTCTTCTATAGGTGATGATGGGTTGTAACGCGTGGAGGAATGCCTTTTCTTGGGCGTGTTTTCCTCAGAGAAAAGGTCCAGGGGGTCCATGGATTGAAATTTATCAACAGTAAGGTCTTTTCTCGGATGTTCAAGATTTTCCTGTGGAGTTGTTATGATCTTAGTTTTGTATTACTTTTGGAGGGTTTGTTGAGACACCAAAATAAAAATGACAATTGACCTTGTTTGGTCGCCTGAAAAAGTAGCAGTCGTACAGCTCTGTGTAAATAAGTTCCGTTCTTCCCTGTAACCTGAACTATTATCGGTCTTGATTGTTTCCTTTGTGTAATTCTCCAGTTTTATTTATTTATCCATGATTTTCCGAATTCATAAACATTGAATCTGCCAAAAGTACATGGGCAAAAATGTCAGACCAATCTATTATAATCTATTATTGTTATAATCTAAATTATACCTCATTTAGGCATCTGAAGAAAAACACAGATTCAAGAACCTTCAAACGATCTTCACCTTGCAAGGCTGTAAAACTTGCAAGAACTTCCCTTTAACATCATTGCACAGGTCTCGGTCCTTGTCGCCAACAGCTGCATAGACAGCTAGATTCCAAAGCATATATGGCCCCTCATATTATGTTTTATTTCCACAACAAAACAACCCGGTCAGGTCTATGTTTGCTCTAAGCTTGTAGCTCAACATGTCTATTTTATGATTCCTGGTGAACTTGCTCTGAAAACATTAAAATCGGAGAAACTATAAACAAAGAAGAAGCCTATAATAGGCTGCATTGAGGAATCAAAAATAATGGTCTATCGTTGGTAGAATACCCCCTCCCCAGATTTGAAAGCTATTGTTGTGTCCCACGAAACACGCATAAAGCTTTTGGATCTTTGTTATCTTCGCAAGACTGGAATCTCATAACCATGGCAATCGGGGCATCCTAAACAGAAACGAAGCTCAAACCAGGCAGTCATCACTGGACTACACAGAACTTAACATGAAATGAGATATTGACCCAGAGGCCAAATGGCTTGTTTTAAAGTGGTCCCAGTCCCTTATAAAGTGAGCGGTAAATTCATCTGGTTCACACCTGTGTGCTACCTCCAATACGTTCGTTCGCTCACTTCATTCACCGGATATGGGAGATTCATTCACTTGCTGGTCCCATTTGACATTGATCTCTTGTCAGTTTTAGCCGCTCCTAGTGCTGATTCACTTCCATCGGCCAACCATATATTTCTCAAGCATTTGGTGGCGCTCAAGCCTAAGCCTGATGCCTATGCTGAAGCTCAAGCTATTTGGTCACCCATATCCATACGCCTATGCTCTAGCTGCCTCTGAAGACGATTATGCTACCATCTCTTACCACGATTCTTGTGGTTTGTTGATTATTAAAGGTCAAAAATGTTCTAATGAAAACTAACTACTCTGGTAAATATAACCATGATTGTTTGTGTGATCATGGTACTGATACCCGATTCAAGAGTTATCACTTTGATTATTGCACGGATTGTGGTTGGAGTTTGCGGAAATACTACGCTGTATATACTTCATCTGCCCTTACTGAATGCTCCACTTTGTCTTACTGTGGTGAAGTGTTCTAAAACGTTGAAAGAATCGTACTCCATTAATACGAATATTGAGGAATGTTCTTATTTGGGTAAGTGTCCAACAAAAACCATCAGTTCTTTTAATCTCTACTGATCCGTTACTTCAAGCATATAATCATTCAAACTAGTATGATTTAGTTTTAAAACGCCCATTCAATCAAACACCGAAGTAACATCGGCCCACAAATAACACACGAGAATAAGAAACACCCAGGTTCAGTAGACTACTGTTACTCAGTGTGTAGAGGAAAAATCACGTTGTTGTCAAAGGGAGCCGACCCCCCTATTTCTTTCTTACGGCCGTAGTCTTTCATTTTGATTCGTTTGATGAAACAGAAATTTTTATCTGCCTGTTGCTGCGGGCAAAAACGAGAATTCATGAAGCTGCCGAAGCGACGACTGCCATATGTGTTCTGGGCAAACAGAACAGTAAATTGCATTATGCGGCGTCCAGTACGCGAGCCACTGTGCTACGGATGCTCTCGAAGCCTCAAAAGTCCAGAACTGGTAGAGTGTTTACTACACAGGGTTTCATCTGAAGGAATGTTTGCATCTGAGATTCTTTTTTTCGCCCTTAGTAGAATGCGTATAAGTTTTGGCAAGGTTATATCATCCAGATTCAGAGCTCCGCTTTTGCCCTCGTACATAATCAATGACTCGTGTATGCAATCATACTAAAATCCATCTGGTTGCAGTCTCCAATTGTTGGGAAGCTGTCTCACTAGTTACGTATGAATGATCGACCACCTCAGCTCCCTACATCATCAAGTGCTCGGAAATGCAAATGTAAGGCTACTAGTGGAGTAGATCCCCGCCTGTAACACTAACCTTTAGCACCCTACGTATCCACGATTCTTATTCTAGGACTAGTAGAGCAAGTCCACTTTCTGTACCAGGCATATGAAGATCTGCTTGTCATCAAAATGGTGTTAAGATGATCGAATAGAGCGTATATGTTTTGCTTCCAGGAAAGATGGAAAGTTTGAGAACTGGTTATAGTTAGACCAAATAAATCAACAACCCCTCTTAGAGTTGAATCTTCATCAAGAAAAGGGTCCATCCTTATCAGGCCCAATATTGCAGACCTACATATCCTCTTAATAGGCGAATCACCCTGGTGATGCAAATATCCGAAATGTCAAACTGGCCCGCATCGGATCTTCTTAGTGAGCACTTCGAAAGGTTCGTGTATGTAATATAACGCGAATCTACCTGCAGATAATTAAAAACTTCCCTTTACAGGTTCAGAGTCACAAACGCGTCGCGTTTTTGTGAAATTTCAAAATTTCAAGCAAAAAAAAAATGAAATAGGACGCGTCACATTCGTTAGACAGCAAAGAGAGAAACCACCAATTTGGCACTCTTTTCTATGCATTAGACTGTTGCTCACCTGTATTTCCCTCTCTTTTGCCCCTTGAGAAATTTAAACCCGGGCGACCCGGGCGACCCTGTCAAAACATGTCATATAAGTCACGTTCTGCCCCATAAGACGCGAATCCTTTTTTCGCAATTAGACTGCCAAAAAGGGGAATGTCCTGCTGTCGTGCATCACCGTGGTTTCCGTATTGCAAACGGTGAGGTTCTATGTCCAAGTCTAGATCTGGAGGTTCCCATCTCGAGCCAAATTAACGGGGGAAAAGCTGCTGTTGGGTTGTTGAGTGTAGGAATAAGGGAGACTTAGTTCCATATGAAGGCAAAATCATACTCATTGGGTGCTCCTAGGTTCTTACAGGGTTAATCTGTAAAGCAAGGAAGTTTTTCTTAGCACAGCTCAGTTTGTGGTTTCCCTGGGCCTCTTGACGGGTTTCTGGATGTAAAGTAACTTCCGCCTATTTTCGAAAGGGACCGAACTTCGGTTTCGGAGAGATGCTGTACATTTCTGTGTATACTCTGCGTCAAAGTGCGCCCATACTGCGTTTCCTGTGCTGTCTTTGTCTGCAAGGAGTCTTTATTTCCCCTTCTGGCATCACACTCCCTATGTGACCAGTCCTCAAAAGGGATTTATAAAAGATCACTTTGGCTACGTTTTCGGTCTTGCTCCTT
The DNA here is from genome assembly GCA_003707945.3 of Taiozyma bovis. Lineage (NCBI taxonomy): Eukaryota > Fungi > Ascomycota > Saccharomycetes > Phaffomycetales > Wickerhamomycetaceae > Taiozyma > Taiozyma bovis. The sequence goes on along the minus strand of PPMH03000015.1, from coordinate 33,746 downwards.
CTGTTCCCAGCCAACAGAACTGCTATCAAACACTGCTAGACTTCTACACTTCTACACTGCTACACCGCTGCGAGCACACTGCTACTTTCCTAACAAGCTACCACTGCTACTATGCTCGTCAACAAATTCCCCTTCCCAATGGCCATCTCCACAGAACTCGCAAACTCACACACAGATGAGGACTTAATGATGATGGATGAACTCACACCCGTGTCCACCCCAACTGACCAAATGACTTACAAAGACTACAACTGGCCTGAACCTCCCCGTGCTGGTCGTACCGCTTCAGTGTCCTCGATCGCATCCAGTGTCTCCAACATGAGCCATAATGGCGACTTCAACATTGCTTCCTTCGCGTCCCATTACAAATTGACACCAGGATTTGAAGACTTATTGTTTGAAACATACCAAAACTATCAAACAAATCCGACTATCACACCTTTCAACGAACTGAACCCACCTTCTGGTGTCATTAACAAGGTCTCCAAGGATGCGTTGAAGAAAGCTGTGGATAATAACCTAGAGATTGGAATCGAAGTCAACAATTACTCCCTGACTATCATCAGACAGAAACTCATCCAATTATGTCGTCAATCCACTATTTCACAACCAAACGGTAATGGTGTCCCTGCGTCTCGTGTCAATTCCGTTACTTCACTGTCCAACTTCCCAACTATCAACCTATCATCCCGTTTCAATTCCACCAACCAACAACAACAACCGCAACAGTCACTATCACAATTACAGCAACCGATGTTTGACCTACGCACCCCAACAGACGGGTACTTTAGCTTCGAAACCCCACCAACACCGCCAACAGCACATTCACAGTTCCAAACCATGCCATTACCTCCTGTCTCCACCACCACTTCACAATTACAGCCAAGTTTCCTACAGGATACATCACTTCCTGGTACTCCAGTCGGGGAGTATCCACCAGGCAACGTGATGATCCCAGAGGGCCTGTTCAATGCCACCAGTAACAGAAAGAGAGAATCCCTAAGATTGAAGAGATCAGGGAACAAGCCTACCTACTAGACATGTCCCCCACCAGTTTTCTTAATTTATGTTACGACCCTCTGCATTGAATGACTTTTATGACCCACGATACCCCTGGCTTACGAGAACGCTTACCTATCTTTTTTTTCTCCTTCTTCTTTATAGAATTAATATGAATGATTAGTTATTCGTTTTATTTCAATTCGTTTATGTCAACGTCGTAGGTATCTATCAAATATTGACGATGTTTCTTTAATGTCTCATAACGGATCTGTTGCACCCTTTCATCCTCTTGTGGTTCCACCTCCTGTTCACCAGCGTCTAATTTTATCTGCAATTGTTCCTTCAGGTATTTTAACTGTGATTCCAACCTCTTTTGGTATCCTATTTGCTCTTTGATGTCCTTCCTGTTTTGTTCACGACGCGTCAATAGGGCTTCAAGTTCAATGATATCAGAATCCAACTTATCATGTGCCAACGACACGTCAATGACATCATCACGTTCGCGTTTAAAAGGTATCCTATTATTCGTTGCTGTAAGACCGCGTAGTTCCTCTTCAGGGGTCAGTTCAGGCTGAAGTTTTAATTGTTGTGTGGCAACTTTGAGAAACTGTTGCTTTTGATGGAGTGCTTTTTTTAGATGTCGTTCGTGTTGAGAGTCAGTGTCCGTTGTGATGTCGAAATTTTGTTGAAGAAGCAGTTCTCGTAGCTTGTTTACGCGTCTTGCTGCATGGTTAGTGAGCGGTTGTTCTAGTTTCGGCATGTTTGGTGTGTGGTATTAATAGCACCCCCAATGTGTTGATGTTTTGATTTCGAGATATATTCGGCATATAAAAAATTTAATCCAACAAAGAGGACAATATAAGCTCCACTGTATGACAAACATTGGAATCAAAATGTCCCCTCCTGTGCTCCCAGAAAGCTACACTATCAGAAGAACCACGATTGAAGACTATGAAAACGGTGTTTTGGACACTTTAGCGGTGCTGACCACGGTTGGGTCTATCACTAAGGAGCGTTTCACTTCCATTGTCACTAAATGGGATTCCATCAAACTGGAGAACGGGAAACTCGCTTACAACCCAATTGTGATCCTTGACCAAAGTTCAAGGGTCGTTGCCACCGGGATGGTACTATTGGAGGAGAAATTGATCCATGAAGGTGGGTTAGTCGGGCATATCGAGGACATCGCAGTGGCCAAAGATCAACAAGGGAAACATTTGGGAAAGATCCTGATCAATGAATTGACCAAGATTGCTCAACAAGCCGGAGCTTATAAGATCATCCTGGATTGTGATCCAAAGAATGTTGGGTTCTACGAGAAGTGTGGATATACAAAAGCTGGTGTTGAGATGTCTATTCGTTTCGATAAATAAGTAATGTACATCATCCCCCGTTTCATCTCATATACTTTCTAGACTCTCGATGGATAAGATCGAATTCCCACGGATGACACTGGTCCCGATCTGGATCTTATCTTTGGAACTCTGCTCAACGGCATCTTCTAGTGTTATGTTCAGGAAAACGTCGTAACCTCGTAGATTACCACTGACTTTACGGGAGCCGTTCAAGTGTATAAGGACTCTTTTGTCCATGTACTGTGAGGGAGGGGCAGTTAGTGGTTTGGAAAATATAAAGTAGCCGATATAAAGGTACTCACTTTCTTTAGTTCTGGGGTGGAGACCATGTTTTAGAGTGTATTTATGCTTGTTTCTGGTGGTTTGATAGCTTTAATGTGACACTTTTTCATTTTTTCAAATTTTTATCATTTGAAAGTTGAACAAAGAGCAAAAAAACACAAACGTCAAGAGCCAACAACAAGGGTTTCAATCTTAGGAAGGGTTACAGTGAACTCACAACTGAAGCAAATATGGTCCACACTCCTGTGCTCTTTTAAAGTAGTAAAATTGGTGATTTTCCTCACTAAAATGAATTCCGACCATTAAAACCTTGCGTTTCCACAGCAACAACCATACTAAAGTTGTCACAAAAACTGCAAATTCCGACTGAACTGGGAAAAAAATGTAAACAAAAAAAAACAACATCAAACAAATCATAGATCTCTCAAGGCAAAATTCAAAATTTCCACATTGTTTTGGCAAATCTGACTGGTTGAACGCGTGTCATTGGTGGTTTAGTTGCCCAATTTATCATTCTGCTAGGAAACCACTGCTAAAATTTTGCCACTTTTTGCCTTGAACCACCATGTCTGAAGAGCCTGATTACTCCACGCTCCCATTAGAAGAACGTCTAGTTCATAAGGTATGTTTGACCCTTTGAGAGATCCAGTCCTGGAACATAGTTCGAACTGATACTAACTGTATATCAGGTTTGGAAGGCGCGTCTGGAAGCCTACCAGGAAATCACCAACCAATTCCAGAAATCTCCAAACGAAGAAGATGAGGTGTTTAAGCCATTCCTAGCCAATCCGGACTTATTCAAAAAGATCGTTACTGATAGTAATGTTGTTGCCCAAGAGGCTGGTATTAACGCTCTTTTGTCATTCCTAGAGTATGGTGGTACTCATTCTGCCGTGAGACTGAGAAATTACGTTGTCACTGGTCTTTGTGAGAAGGGTCTTTCTTCTTCAAGAGCTGGGACCAAACAAAAGAGTATTGATGCCCTACTATGGTTGATCGATTTGGATACTCCAGAACCCGTCATTGACCAAATGATCCCTTCCTTGTCAGCTAAACTGCCTAAACTTGTTGCTGGTACCGTAAAGGCCTTAGCTGAGATTTATACCGCGTTTGGTGCTTCCACCATTTCTCCAAAGTTGGTTTTGCCTAGTCTTCCAAAGTTATTCTCCCATGCCGATAGAACTGTTAGAGCTGAGACTTCAAAGTTGACTGTGGAGCTATACAAATGGATGGGTGCTGCTGCTATTGAACAGATTTTGTTCCCAGATCTAAAACCTGTTCAACAGAAGGATTTGACCAAGGAATTTGAAAAGGTTAAAGATGAAAAGCCAACTCAACAAAGATATCTGAAATCACAGCGTGAGGATATGGAAGCGGCTCAGAGTTCTACCGAAGGCAGCGATGCTGCGATTGCAGCTGATGGTGATACGATTATGGGTAATACTGATGCTCTTCAGTCCGTGGATCCATATGACCTGGTTGATCCTGTTAATGTTCTAAATAAGATACCATCAGACTTTGCTACTAAGATGAGTGCTCCTAAATGGAAAGACAGAGTAGAGACATTAACCGAAGTTAACAAAGAATTACAAGTGATGAAAATTGCCGATGATGATTATCAGGAATTATTAAGAATATTAGCAAAGAGTGTGAAAGACGTCAACATTCAAGTCGTTGCTTTAGCTGCTAATTCAATTGAGTGCTTGGCCAAGGGTCTAAGATCAAAATTCCACAAATACTATTCAATCGTGTTGAACCCTCTACTTGAAAGAACAAAAGAGAAGAAACCAAGTGTTTTAGATGCTTTGAATGGTGCCTTGGATGCCGTCTTTGCCAATTCATCCTTATCAGATGTTCTTGAAGAAACATTGGCTGCTCTGAAACACAAGACCCCACAAGTTAGATTGGCATCTTCCAAATTTTTGATTAGATGCTTGAAAGAGACTACTGTTGCACCAAACAAAGCCGAAGTTGAAAGTATAATAACCACAGGTATCAAGTTGGTTGGCGATACCTTGCCTGATGTTCGAACGAGTGGGTTTGAAATGGTTGGTACATTAATGAAGATCACTGGTGAGAGAGAACTGAATGGTTATCTTGAGAAAGTTGATGATATCAAACAAAGGAAGATAAAAGAATTTTTTGAAGCTTCTGAAGTCAAGGCAAAATCTAGTGCTACACCAAAACCAAAACTGGCATCTTCTCAGAACTCTGTTTCTAGATCCTCTAGCGCAGTGAAACCATCATCTTTCTCTAGTGCTACGGTTTCAAAGAGAAAGTCGCTGGCTCCAAAATCGTCTTCAATCCCACCAACTTCACAATTAAGAAAGAAACCTCTAGGATCAACCCCATCATCCACGATACCATCCAAAAGAAGTCCAACATCGCCATTGAAGAATGATCCAACCACATCTAGAATTGGGTTAGGTAATCGTGGTCTAACGGGGAGATCACTTCAAACCCATACTGTTCCTGTAAACAACAACTCAGTTCTAAGTGATGCTGAAAGAGCTGAGCTACTCGAACTAAAACAACAGAAGGAGAAATGGTTAGCAGATAAGGAGAAATCACAATGGCAAATCCAAGAATCTATGAATGAAGCCTCAAGGTTGATGAAGGAGATTTCTGCTTTGACCAGTAAAGTTGAAAGATTGAATGAACAGCACACAAATGACGTGATGACCATCAAATCAAAAGACACCCAATTACAGAGGGCACAATCTGATATTGAGATTTCCAAACTGAAGATATCCCAATTGGAAAATGAGATTGAACTATTACAAAAGCAAAGCAGTATTAGTAGCCTCTCATTCCAGCAATCAGCTAGTTCGTTAAGTTATAGAAATAGTTTGAACTCTGCTGAAGGTGAGAGATATTCAAGATTTACCCCATTGCATGATTCAAACTCAATCAAATCTCCGACTGAGGGAATTGATGAAAAAGTTGGATCATTATCGATTGGTGAACAAAAGGAGAACAACAATCGAAACAATGTTCTAAGTACAACTGATGAAAGTTGGGATCGTGCTACGGAAGTTACTTCTCAACTTAGAGCCAGAATTGAAAAAATGAAGGCTAAAAGCAGAAACTCTGCCTTTAGAAACAATGTGTAAACAAATAGGTGTTATTGGTTTGATAATGTGTTAATACAGGTTTAATTTTATGGTTGAGCTTGTAGTTAACCTGGGTTTCCACAAGAAGATATACCTGGGTGCGTGTTATTTAAAGCTGCTAGAGAATGTTAGTTACATATCGGGAAATTGGTACGGCCACTGCGATATATTCTCTAATTACGGAAGGGTCAAGATTCATGTTTCCAAAGATCCCAATCAGTTTTTCTTCATTAGCTGTAGCATTTAAAGTAGAGTAACAAGTATGTAGTCCCTTTCTGACCAGTATAAATTCTAAGCCAACTTTGGTAATACAAAATTATCTGAAGACATGTGGGCTCAAAAGCAAAAAGACGACACAAGGCGAAAAAAAAGAGTATATTGTAAAGAGTTGGACGGTTTGGAATGAATATGACGCGTCAATTAATCTCCAGTTACGCGGAAATCCAAATTCATCAAAAACTCTCTAATCATTACTTTCATTTTAGCCATCCAAATCTGAACCTGTTTCCGTATATGGACATGTGCCATAAAGAAATATTGCTGCGTTAGAGGAAAAAAAATTTGTATAATTAAAAAAAAAAAAATTGCTCCCTTTAAAACAACTACTTGATTCAGTATCCATTACCAACTACACGAAAAAGTCATTCGCTATGCAAATCCAACAAGTCGTCGCCTCCTTCCTACAAGCCACCTCCTTCCTAAACAATGCTGCTCCAGCTGAAAACAACGCTGTCGAAGCTGTTGAAGCTGTTGAAGCCCCAGTTGTTGCCCCATCCGTTGAACAATATGACCAAATCGTTGTTTTGAACGCCTCCAACGGTACCAATGGTACTTCCTCAAACGCTGCACCATCTGTTGGCTCAAACGTCGCTGGTGTCGCTGTCGTTGCTGGTCTAGCTGCCTTCTTATTGTAGGTTTTCCTCTATGAAAACATTCTTTGAGATAAGGGGTTAGTTTAACTTTTATGGTTGTTTTACACGTATTCACGGTCTAATGTGTGTGTGTTCATTTTTTTAATTTTGGTGTTTTTGTAATGGTTTTTAATGTTAGCCTAAGTATACATTCTTTATAGAAATCTTATCGTAGTTTGATTGATTGGTGTGTTTTTTCATTGAGTTGATAAGGTCTTGTGATGATTGAAACTGGGATTGTCTCTGAGAAGTGAAAATAAAATAAGAGAACTTCAAACGAGCCGAATCCACTGTAACTTCCCTATCTTGACCTAATTACCAAACTACAATCGACTAATGACGCTTGCAGTAAATAGTGAGAACTTAACTCTTTCAGGTCTTGTCAAAGCCCTTTTGTTCTCATAAGAGTTATCAGATTTTTGGTATGGCCAACTGTGGAAAACACCACGAAATCACTCAAACAGAAGAACCAAACTGTCCACCAAATCTCTCAAATCCAGATCAGATCCCTCCAACAATTCCACACAAAAGATGTCAGATATTGCTGAATTACAGGGACGCATTGCAAAACTAGAAAAAGAGATCGCTTCACTTCAAAAACTGAGCATATTTAGCGATATCCAGCCAGTACTTGAAGAAAGTCTCATCGCTAAATACAAAACTGTGAAGATTGGTACAATTGGTTTATCGTACCGTGTCAAGGTTGATAAATCAAAGATTTTATCTCTACTCCACCAAAGAATCGCCGATGATCTATACAAAGAAGTTGAGGATGTTCAATTACTAAACCCAGACACAGGTCTGCTCTTGAAAGGTGATGAGGATTTAAACAAGTTTGAAGACGATGAAGGTGTGATAAGGTTGGACTTCCAATATACTTCTGCCCTCTGTGACCATGACCATGACCATGACCATGACGATAGTGATGACTTTAGTGACGATGAGAACTTTTACAATAGTTGCAGTTGTTCGCATCAACACTGAATGAATACATATCATATTTGGTAAAATATTAGTTTTTCCCCCTAGAGTCATCCGTGCAGCCTTGCTCGAAAATATTACTACACCATCCTGTAGACCTTCTGTCCTTTGTTTCTGTTTTCTTTCTGATGGTATTGTGCTGGAGCTAAACTAACTCTCCACTGAACCATATGAAGAGTATTGAGTTGTTTTGATTTTGATTTTGAAATTTGATTATACTCCCGAAATATCTTAATTGTGTCACATCAAGAAGAGTGTGTGGCTGTTGTCTGTTGAAAATATGGCTGCTCTCTCATGAAGGAAAGACCTTGAACTTCAATAGTGATGATTTCTGTGATGATAAAAGCAGAGTCTCGGCCGAGACTTAATTTCCGAGGTATAATCCCGGAATTCGAGCATTTTCCCATTCTTTTGAAATAAACGAAAACTGTTATATTAGAAACTGAGATGGTCCCAAACAACGCCACCAATGTCTGATTTGCCCCTGAGACCACGCTCGCAGAGACTTAGTGCACGGACACACCGCTACGGCAGTGCTACCAAGCCTCAGCAGAACCCAACGGAGATCTTTCCAGGGCTCAACGATGTCACTGATGCCTTTGAGGCCTTACCACTAGATATCATACGGTATTTCACCTTGTTAAGAGAGATTGACGCCAAATGTGTATCACTGGTGCCTGCGTTGAACTACAAAATCAAGAAGTTCAAAGCTACACCAAGCAAACCAGAGCTTAAACAGAAGAGAACTGCTCAAATTCAAGAGATTTCCAAACTTATCAAGGATTTGTTACCATGCCTTGAAGAGAAAATGCATGTTGCCTCAATTGCTGCCGACAAGACTGTGACCTACATTGATCGTATCAACGATGATTTTGAGTTGGTGTTCAAAAATGAGATCCCAGAGAGTATCAAGTATGGTCCTCTTAACCACCCTGCTATTTTGATTGATCCAAAGGGTCCTGACAACAAATCCGCTCAATCACAGAGAAGTGAAAGCAGAAGAGAAGCTTTAGCTGCTAAGAAGGCTGCCAATGGTCCACAGGACGACGAGAAGGCTCCTGCCTTATCATCATCCCGGGCCAAAGGTAGAAAAGACCGTGAAGGTACTCCATCAACCTCTGCTGCCACTCCAACAACTACAAACATCACTACCACATCTAACACTAAGAAGAGAAAAACGACATCTAACACCCCTTCAGCAACTCCAACACTGCAACAAGCTGCTGCACAATCTGTTTCCCAGGCCCTTAGAGAAGAAACCCCAATCTCACGTCCAGGTACTCCGTCCACTGCTAACAAACGTCGTCAAACTCAGAAGAAGAAACCAATAACCGTCGAAGAGGATGAGAACAAACCGAGAGCTGTCGGTTCAGATGAACCTCTGTACTGTTACTGTAACCAAGTGTCCTACGGTGAAATGGTGGGTTGTGATGGTGATGATTGTAAGAGAGAATGGTTCCATTTACCTTGTATTGGCCTAGCTACCCTCCCTAAGGGGAAATGGTACTGTGACGAGTGTACTTCTAGATTGAAAAAGCAAAGAAAGATATGATATTTCATCCTAATTTTCAAAGGGAAGGTTGTTTTTTTGAGAGTGAGATTTTTGTTTATGTCTTTGTGTTTAACTTTTCTAATGATTTGATGTGTTATTTTTCTAATGTTTAACCATTGTGGTACTTTTGTGTTTAACAAATTGTGGAGTTGCTTCTGCCTGTTTGGTTTCCATGAAATCTTCTGAATGCGAGTCTAATCATATGGTTTTTTTTTTGCGTGGAGTGGGTTTTGTGGTTGATTACACTTTGGATGTTTTCGAATTTTTGACTTTTGGCTAACTAGCAGTTCTTTATGAGCGGGTATTACCAATGCATCTATGTTCAGGGCTCCTTCTCCTACTTTGTCTCACGCTCGTCAAGTCTGATGACTGGCAAGACTCCTTCAAGAAACCAGGGTCAACTCGCGAGCACCACCATGCTGCCATGAAACCCGATTCGCATGAACCATATCCAGACTCACCAATACCATACCATTTAGAATCTCCGGAATCAACACAGAACTCGTTTCTTGATCACCATACTGGTCCTGCTTTTGGGTTTCATCCAGCCGATTTGGATGATTTGGATAACATTGATCCGAAAGACTATTTGTTGAACGATGGTGAACATGAGTTGAAAGATTGGGATAAGATTGAAGATATGGAAGTTGAGGAATATGAAAAGTGGGGAGATTTGGATGAACCTGTGCAAGATGAGTACACAGAAGAATTTGAACAAGTGAATGAAGATGATAATGAATGGGAAAGAGATGATCCAACAGATGAATATCATGATCAAGAGAATGTTGCTGATGAAGCTGAGGAAGCTGAGGAAGAGGCGATTGATATTGATCAGGATGATGGATTTACCTTTGAAGACAACGAAGAGGATACTAGTGAATTAACTGAAGAACCGGTACCTGTTGTGCCTTCAGATGTCTATTCAAATGAATACTTGCAGACTTTGAAAACAATAGGTGTTCACAACATTGTAAAAGGTGCCAAAGGTATGGCCTATTCGTTTTATACTACAACCGGTGATTGCAAAACACAGGAAGAAATCAAGAGTGATGTTGAAAAGTTGAAGGATTTTGAGATTATTAGAATCTATGATACCGATTGTGATGGTGCTGGTGCACTTTTGAAATACATGGCTCCGAATCAGAAGTTATTTGCTGGTATTTATTACTTTGATAAGATTGAAAGCTCGGTGGATTGTCTTGCTGATGCTATCGCTGAATATGTTCAAGGAGACTGGAACAAGATCTATACTGTTAGTGTTGGCAATGAAGTTGTCAATTTTGGTCATCACACACCAAGCCAAGTTAGAGATGCAGTGATAAAGACTAAGACTTTGCTTAGAGCTAAAGGTTATCAAGGGCCAGTGGTATCCACAGATACTTTGGTTGCAATGTTGAACAACAAGGAACTATGTGATGTGTCAGATTACATTGCTGTCAATTCACATCCTTATTGGGATGGGAATGTTAAGCCACAAGAGGCTGGACCATGGATAAAAGAGCAATTGAACATACTCAACGATGTTTGTGGTCGAAACGGCAAGAGAATTCTCCTAGCAGAGACAGGTTGGCCAACTAGTGGCCGAAAATTTGGTGAACATGCCGTGCCATCGAAGGATAATCAATTGATAGCATTAAAGTCCATTGTGGAGACGGTAGGTCCTGATACGATTCTTTTCACTGCTTCGGATGACTACTGGAAGCAAGAAGGGTCCCATGGGGTGGAGAAGTTTTGGGGAATCTTGGACAATTAATTTATATAAAAATGCATTGAATATTGAATAATGTACAATCAAATGGGCCATTTCCCAATTAGAATCTCTTGTTCTCTTGTTTATGGCTGCATTTCCTCGGGATTCATTTAGATTTTTCTACAGTTTTTAATCTTCAAAGACAAAAAAAAAAAAAAAACCCAAAATTTTACTGTCTTTAGACGAAATATTGCAAGGAATTTAGCACCATTTCAAGCATTGAAGTACCATTTTCAACGGATTAGTCTTTGTCAATCCATATAAACTGGTCCCAATTCCATTAGAGCTACTTTCAATTGTGTCTGCGACGAATTTCAATCTCGAATTGCTTTATTTGTCCCCTTAGGCCCTTTCTATCTCAAAATTGAAAAAGAAGGAAGAAAGAAACGAATATTGAAAAACTAAGGAATTGAGTGTTATCAAGTCCTTTATTTGAAATAGTTAGAGAAAGAGACTACATTTAACAACATGGCTAATGTATGTATTCTTTTTTGTTGTCACATTTGAGGATATTTCAGGGTATTTAATATTTAATACTTGGAAACCTTTTGGTTACTTTTCACTAACATGAATCTTAGAACAATCACACGGTTAAAGAGTATAAACTGGTCGTCGTTGGTGGCGGTGGTGTCGGTAAGTCCGCCTTGACGATTCAATTCATCCAGTCCCATTTTGTGGATGAGTATGATCCAACAATTGAGGACTCATACAGAAAACAAGTAGCCATTGACAATGAGGTGGCTTTGTTGGATATCTTGGACACTGCTGGTCAAGAAGAATATAGTGCCATGAGAGAACAATACATGCGTACCGGTGAAGGTTTCCTGTTGGTGTATTCTGTCACTGAAAGGGAATCATTCAATGAATTGTCTACTTTCTATCAACAAATCTTGAGGGTTAAAGACACTGATTCTGTACCAATCTTATTGGTTGGGAACAAATCTGATCTTACTGAAGAAAGAGCTGTGAGTTTCGAAGAAGGTGAGAAATTGGCTAAACAATTCAACTGTGCCTTCTTGGAGACAAGTGCCAAACAAGGTATCAATGTCGATGAAGCATTCCATAACCTTGTTAGAAAGATTAGAGATAAGGACCAACCGGTCCAAGAGATAATAAGCCAAAAGGAGCAACTACAACGACAGCAACAGCAACAACAGTTGCAGAAGCAGCCAATCGATAATGCTCAACAACTGGACAGTATCCCAAAGAAACAAGCCAGAGCTCAACAAAGTGACAATGGTGATGTTTCCAAACCAGAGAAAGCCGGTGGTTGTTGTGTCATTGTCTAAGATGTCAATGATATGTAAGAGCTTGTATGTCTCTGAGAAGAAAAAGTTTTGAAGATGTGGTTTTCCCCTCTGTGTTTTTTTTATTTATATTTGATTTTGGTTTGTTGATATAATCTGTACTGTGTACGATTGAATCTTTGTTGTTTGTTCTGTGATTTTTGTTTATATTTTTCTATCCCATATATCTAATGTATCCTGAAAATGGGTGGTTTTATATTGATTATATAGCTCCAAAAATTGATGGATGTTTGTGAAAGAGTGAAGAAGTGTAAATATGACTCTACAAAAACTATATTATCTAGCAGAGTTTGTTAATTGTTTTGTATTTATCCCGGTTCCCAGCCTTCTCAATTTATAAAGTGATAGATGATGAAATGTAATATCAAACTGGCGAATATGTAATCACCAATAGCACGTTCCGGTGTGATTTTTCCAAAGATACGTTTGTTTTCAGGCACAGATTGTAATCTCAATGACACAGTTAGTACAAACTGTCCCACAGTGGAGATGAACCCACCAAGGAAGGCATTGAATGGGAAGTTCCCAACCAGGATCACAAACACAAACTGGATCAGGGCAACAACGACAAGAAAGAACAAAAAGATGTCGATTAGCACCAGTCTTGGTGTCAGGGTATTGAAATATTCATTGATGGTTGTGTTGATGGATTTGCCAAATTCTGCAAGAAAGTCAACCGGGGTGGACTTGGCTGTGGTTGTTTCTGGGGAAGCAGCAGCTGGAGCCACAACGGTCTTCTTCTTAGGAGCCATTGTGTGTGTGAATATTCTATATCAAAAAGGTGATTTCAAGGTTGATTTCAAGGTTATACGTGGTTAACAAAACAAAATTTGGGAAAATTCGCGATTTTAATGATTTTTGGAAATTGAGAATTGAATTCAAAGAGTGAACAGGGCCAAATATCAAATAACTTTTTCACTTAAAAATCCACCAATCCACAGCTCAGAATCGATACACAATGGCCGAAGTAGAAGAAACCACCGTGACGATATCAGGTCCACCAAAGTCGCGGATCGTCCCACCGTTGAATTTCTGTCCCGTCGAGAGACAGTTGTACAGATCGGGCCAACCATCTAGAATCAACTTTGATTTCCTGAAGGAACTCAACTTGAAGAGCATCGTGTGGCTCGCGTCCGAGGATCCGCTGGACGAGTTCATCGAGTTTGTCCAGGCAGCACAGATCAACTTGCACTTTGCAGGCATTAACCCTGACGGTGGTGGTGATAACAACCCATGGGATGGCCTGACTGAAAACAGTATCCTTGAGGCATTAAGCATCATCACTAACAAAGAGAACTACCCACTTCTCGTGTGCTGTGGGATGGGACGACACAGAACAGGGACGGTCATTGGCTGCCTGAGAAGACTTCAAGGTTGGAACTTGTCAACTGTTAGTGAGGAATACAGAAGATTCACTGGATCTAGAGGTGGTAGAATCCTAGTGGAGTTGCTGATTGAGGCATTTGATAAGAGCAGCATACGTGTGGACCCAGAGAAGGCTCCCGAATGGCTGCAGAGGACTACTAATTAGTCCCCAAGTTCCCCCATCCCAGTTTAAATTAAAATGTATAGTGTAACATCAAATTTAACCAAGGGTTCGTAACCTTTCCTTTTTAGGGATTTTTGCCCGATTTGGGCACAACCTGAACTTCGCGAAATTTTCTTTATCAGAAAAACGAGATCAGATAAAAATAAAAAAAAAACACTGATAAACAACTTTTGGGCCTCATCTCCCTTCATCCCAACACTTAAATCACACAGCTCTCTAATGGCTACTCCCAGACACATCGATCGGAAGCGGGCGCAGAACTCCGCCTCCGCTGCTGGCAGTTACTCGTCGCTCGGCGTGTCCTTCACAGATAACCATTCCAGGAGGATGAGTACGGCCAGATTGAGCTCTCCCATCTTTGGCGAGCAGGAATCCAGTCCTAGAGCACGCTCCATCTTTATAAGCGATAATGGTCCCTCTGGTCTAAGAAACGACGCTGTGTCTATCAGTTCCAATGGTACCCCTTCACAAACCAAAGTATTTGTTGATGTTGAAAAGCCCTCGTTCCAGTCTGACCAGAAGGAGGAAAATGCCATCAATAATACCACTTCACAGTACTTCAACGATAACTTGACCACCGAGGGTGGTGACATTACGCACCACATGAAAAGAAAGTCCAACTCGTCCTCATTGCATCCCTTGAAGAAAGTTAGATCTGCCTCTGATTTATATAACGAGAGAAGGGGATCCACTGCATCGGCGTTAAACGTCCCTGGTGGGTTCAGACGTGAATTCATCGTGAATAAAGCTCGTGAGAGAGCCATCCTGAATGACGAGGAGCTGAAACAGGTGCCGTTCTTGACAAAGAATTTCATGGAGTTTTTATACATTTATGGTCATTTCGCTGGTGAAGATTTCGAAGATGACTTCTTTGCCATGAGCTCAAATAGTTCCAATGGTAGTATTGCCATTGATGAGCAGGCACCTTTATTAGGAAGTCAACATATTAAGGAATATCAAGCCAAGGGTACAACTTCAACGATGAAGGCCTTTTTAATCATGTTGAAATCATTTATCGGTACGGGGATCATCTTTCTACCTAAAGGTTTCGCTAATGGTGGGTTATTCTTCAGTTTGGGGATGCTTTCCGTATTTGGTGTTTACTCTTACTATTGTTACTACATCCTTGTCCAGTCCAAGAACGCTACGAAGGTTTCATCATTTGGTGATATTGGTGCTAGATTATATGGTGGTTGGATGAAGAATTTAATCTTGTTCTCATTGGCATTAACCCAAATCGGGTTTTCATGTGCTTATATCATCTTCACCTCTGAGAATCTAGGTGCCTTTTTCCGCAATGTCACGGGTTGGGAGTTAGGTTCACAATGGTTCTTTATCTTGCAATCATTGATATTTATTCCATTATCATTCATCAGAAACGTTGCAAAATTATCATTCCCTGCCTTGATTGCCAATGGATTTATCTTTGTCGGATTAATCATCATTGTGTTCTTCACTTCAAAAGAATTGATCTTCAATGGTGCTAAACCTGTGAACCTATGGATCAATGAATCAAAATTCTCATTGTTCATAGGGACTGCGATCTTTGCATTCGAAGGTATAGGTTTGATCATTCCTATCCAGGACTCGATGCGTAACCCTGAGAAGTTCCCAATGGTGCTTGGACTTGTCATTGTCACAATCACTATCTTAATGAACCTCGTTGCTGTGATTGGTTACTTGGCCTATGGTGAAAACACACAAACTGCGATCTTGTTAAACTTACCACAATCCAATGTCTTTGTCAACTTCATCCAGTTCTTTTACTCATTAGCTATCCTTCTTTCCACGCCATTACAGATTTTCCCAGCCATTGCTATCATTGAGAAAAAGATCTTTGGGAGTTCCACGGGGAAGAACAACACCAAAGTGAAATGGTCCAAGAACACTCTACGTACAGTGTTTGTCCTAATATGTATCAATATCGCATGGTTTGGCGCTAACGATTTGGATAAGTTTGTGTCCTTTGTCGGTTGTTTCGCGTGTATCCCATTGGTGTACATGTATCCACCATTGTTACACTTAAAATCCTGTGTCGCTGAAGGTGATATCAAGGGAAAGGCATTGGACATCACATTGGTTACCATTGGACTGGCTTCGATGCTGTACACCTCGTATCAGATTATTTTTAGCTCCACATGAGAGAGAGAGAGCTATTTTTACTTCATATATTTATAACTTATCCCCACTGAACACTTGTTAATTCAAGATCCTCCTGCATCTCATTTATTGCATCTTTATATTATACTGACCATCCAACTTTAATACACTTCTGCATTAGAACATGACTGTAAGTCACGCAACAATAGACCTGCATATAGTTCAAATTGAACGTTTGGACCCTTTTTTTAGTCAAGAGAGTGACTTTTACGAAGTCATGGCCAGCCATTTTTTTCTAGAATATGGTCAGTACTTAAAGTTATATAAGGTTCTGTTTGTTTGTTGTTAGTTCTTGTTGTTTGTCTTTACGAATCTTATTTCGCCTTTATTGTGTTGGCATGTTTGGGCGGCGGCCTCAGTGTTTGGGAATCAATCTTCTTTGGCTATACACACTCTCTCTGTTTTTTTTTGACCGTATAGCTTGTCATCTCCTAAAAAGCTTTCATCTTAGAACTTAATAACTGTTTCTGACTTTAATGCCGACAACATACTCAGCCGCCGCCATATTCTCTTTTCCTAACATCAAAGATTCATCACGGTATAACCTTTTCTAAGTTCCAGGATAAAAATAGACTTGATCACGCCAAAGGGAAATCCGAAATCTTGGAAAATGGAAAATGAAAACAACACCTTTTTTTAACACCGAAAAGTACCAATTTTGGACCACTTTTGGACCAAAGGTGGTCTCACTGAGCTTGTTTTGGGTTTTGGGTGACAACTGGGGAAAAAAGCTGGAGATGGACCCTTGGCGTGTTTATGCTCTTCTCCTTCTCGCTTCTAATTCAGGGGGTCCCTGGAAAGGGCGCGATAGGAACGACAGGGACTACTATTAGAGAGAAGACCCTTTAATTGTTTGACTCTTTTTTAATGCCAAATTTGACCGAATTGTGTCTCCCACCGGCAGGCGAAAAATCGGGTGCTTTGATTGTTTTTGAAGCCTTTTCGAATACAATGGTTACTGGCAAGTGAGAGAGAGATACATGAGACGCGCCTACAGTTATAACTGTATTTGTTTTAATTAGTCCTTGCAGATTAGACTTTTCTTTTAAGCTTTTTGTATACGGGCCTATCTCAATGGCGCTCCCATTGTATATAAATTATTGACATTCCACCTAATTATCGTAAGGGTCCCTTGTAAGACTTTCAAAGGAAAATCGTTCA
Organism: Taiozyma bovis; assembly: GCA_003707945.3. Lineage (NCBI taxonomy): Eukaryota > Fungi > Ascomycota > Saccharomycetes > Phaffomycetales > Wickerhamomycetaceae > Taiozyma > Taiozyma bovis. The sequence goes on along the minus strand of PPMH03000015.1, from coordinate 16,623 downwards.
CTATGTTGTCCACTCGCTTACTTGTGGCCCTTGCTGCCGCCGCCTTCTCAGTTGTCACTGCTGCTCCTAGTGCTGAAGCCCTTCCATGGGCCAGTGCTAACCCACAGGCTCTTGCCGCCGCTTCTGCCTACGCTGATGCCTTTGCTGAAGCGGAGGCCATTGGTCACCCAGATCCAGAAGCCTATGCCCTAGCTGCTGCTGCTGATGATTGTGCTACCATCGCTTGTCACGCTTCTTGTGGGTTGTTGATCCTCGAAGGTCAAAAATGTTCTGATGATAACTCATACTCTGGTCCATATGATCACGCTTGCTTGTGTGATGGTGATACCCCATTCAAGAACTACTACGCACCATGTATGGACTGTGGCTGGACCTTATGGAAATATTACGGTGGTTATGTCTCCTCTGCCTTGGCTGAATGTGGTACCTTGGCTACTGAACCAACTGGTACTGCTAGATGCTCCACCACTTTAACCGACCCATACTCCATTGATACCAACATTGAAGGCTGCTCTTACTTAGGTAACTGTCCAACCACTACCGAGAACACCACCACTGATGAACAAACTACAAACACTGACGAAACCACTACCGGTACTACTACGGGAACCGATGCTGAAACCACTGGTGAGACCACCCAGTCTCCAGACACTTCTTCCCCATCTACTACTGACACACACACCACCCCTGTTATTTGGGATGACGACACTTCCCCAACTGAATCCGATCCAGTGGAGCCAACACCTACCCCAATGCCTACCCTAGCTGGTGAACTAACGGACGGTGTCCCACATTGGACCGTTACTGTTCCAGTTGCTCTAGGTCCATGGTCCTCCGTCACCATTGAAGTCTTCAAGGAAGGTGCGTTTGTCTTCTCATCAGCTGAAGCTTCAGTCGGTTCTGCCACTTTCACCGATGACACTATCGATTTTGAAACCTCTGAACAAGGTGAATTTGAATTGGCCTTCGCTGGTACCGTCCTTCCTGATGCTAACGTCTTGATGTCAATTGCCACCATAACAGTTTTCACCCCATGGGGAGGACAATTCTCATGGACTTTAGCCCATGCCCTTAACGTTCAACTCGTTTCAACATCATCATCTTCATCTTCTTCTGGTATCTCTACTGAACCTCCATACTCTAACCGTACTTCTACCGTCACTGAAAAGCACCAATCCACTACTGTCATCACCGTCACTTCATGTGATGAACACAAGTGTCATGAGGTCCCAATTACCACTGGTGTCACTGTTATTACCACCACTAAGCAAGGTGTTGTCACTGAGTACACCACCTACTGTCCATTGACTACAGAATCAGCTAAACCAACCACTGTCAAACCAACCACCAAGGCTCCAACAACTGAGGCTCCAACGACTGAGGCTCCAACTACTAAGCCAACGACTGAAGCTCCAGGTACCTCCACTAAGACCACCAAGACCACCGCTGCGGTTTCCACTTTCGAAGGTCAAGGTGTCAAATTGGTCGGTTCTGGTCTCTTAGCCATGGTGGTTTCTTTCTTATTTATTTGAACTCATGAATTTGTCATTGAGTTATTGATAGCTTTCAACAAACTTCTGAGAACTTGAATTGCTTCTTCTTGTTCCAAATCTTATGGTTATTTACGATATGTTACTTAAGATGTAGTCTGTACGTTTTATTACTCTAACAGTTAAGAAGTATAGTCCTCTTAGTAAATTACTGCACGAAAAAACTTGTTCTACAATATATGAATCACAAAAGGGTATAGAAGATATAAAATACAATAAATAAGTGTATCGCTAGGTAGAAGCATCAAGCCCGAACACACTAACAACAACTTAGATCAAGAAAGATAGAAGCATGGCACCGAAACCGACAACCAACTTAGCAGCACTACCTTCGAAAGTTGAAACAACATGTTTAGTTGAAGTATGAGTAGCAGTTGAACCAGTTGAAGCGGTTGAAGCAGTTGAAGTGGTTGGTTTAACAGTCTTGTGTTCTGATGATTCAATTGGACAGTAGGTGGTGTAAGTGGTGTGGTGTTCAGTGATGACAGTGACACCAGTGGTAATTGGGACCTTGGTACATTTATCCTCAGAACATGAAGTAATAGTAATGACAGTAGTCTTTGGAGCTTCAGTGGTGACTGGACAGTAAGTAGTGTATTCTGTGACAATACCTTGCTTGGTGGTGGTAACAACAGTGACACCAGTGGTGATAGGGACTTCGCTACATTTGTCTTCTTCACATGAGGTGACAGTGATCACAGTGGTAGATTGGCCTTTTTTGGTGACGGTTGAAGTACCGTTAGTGAAAGGGGCAGAAGTGATAGTAGAAGAAGAAGCAGAGGAAGAAACAGAATGGGAAACTTCAGAAGAGGCAGTAGAAGAAGAAGCGCCAACAGAAGAAGCAGAAGAAGAAACAGTTGTAGAAACGGAAGAAGAAGCTGATGAAGAATCAGGAGCATCAGAAGAGGCATCAGAAGAAGAAGAAGCATCAACGGTGATAGTGGAGACCAAAGTCCATGATTCCTCAGCTCTCTTGACTAATGTTTGACCACCTGGGGTGATGACAGTGATGGTAGCAGTTGAAGTAAGGACATCAGCGCCACTTTGGATGGTACCAGCGAAGGTTAACTCTAAGTTACCTTGTTCAGTGGTTTCAAAAGACACAGAATCATCGGTGAAAGATGCAGAGCCGACTGAAGCTTGAGCTGATGAGTAGACGAATAGACCGGTTTTGGAAACAGTAACGGAGACTGAGGTCCATGGACCCAAAGAGGCTGGGACGTTAATGGTCCATTGTGGGACACCGTTGTTCAAAACACCACCAAAGATTGGAGCTGGGGCATCTGAAGAAGCGATTGATGATTCTGATGAAGAAGCGGTCAATGAGGAAGCGGATGACACTGTGGTGGAGACAGCAGATGACTCAATGGTGGAGGATTCGACAGCTGAAGATTGAGCATCTGAGGATTCGATGGCTGAGGATTCAACGGCAGTGGACTCAGTAATCGAAGACTCAGTAGAAGATTCAACATTGGATGATTCAATAGATTGAGTAGATGATTCAGCGAATGTTTGAGAAGATGTTTCAGATTCAGTGGTAGAGGAAGTAGTAGTGGAAGCAGCAGCACATGAAGTGGTACCAGTTGGTTCAGTTGGGTTACCACACAGAGCCAAACCATCATGCAAGTATTCGGAGTAGCCCATATCCCAGACGGTCCAACCACAGTCTAGACAGGCGTCCAAATATTGATGAGTGGCAGATTGTTCACCACAAACACAATCGTAGTTGAATGGACCAGTGTAAGAAGACCCAGATTCTGAACACAGTCTGATGGCTTTAGCCAAACCACCACAGGCAATGTGACAGGTCATTGGAGGACATGATGGGCCGGTGGCAGCGAAGGCCAATGGATCAGCATCAGCATAAGCTTCTGGATCAGCAATGGCGATGGCACTGGCAAAAGTAGCGACACCTAATGATAGAGCTAAACGAGTGAATTGCATGGTTAGTGGGTAGATTGATTCAAATCACAAAAAGATCCTCTTCAGAAGGGGGAATCAGACGTTACTTTATACCATCTCTAAACACCCAAGATTCTCTCTTGGCTCTCTCCTAAATCAAGCAAAACACGTTACTTTGCATGGAGGAAGTCTACAAGTAGGTAGAGGTGATATTTTCTCGAGGGTCCATCATGCATACTGTCCAGAAGTTATGATTATGCACGCATGAGGTGGCTTATATAGACATAACAGACAGCTTAAGAAGAAGACCCTATTTTAGCTGATATTATACGTTCCTCAGTGCTTGGTAAGCTATAAACGTGCTGGTGTTATCATTCTGTTTGTCAATGGTTTTTGTTGTGTTGATCATATCATTGTCCAAAAAAATGTTAGGCTATGTTTCGAAGCTCCATTAGGTATCACCACTTCCCGAAAAGCTCCTGGACAGATGCAAAGGCAAGCACGTTTCGAAGATGCTTATTAGGAATCCCCACTCAAGTCTCGGCCCTGACTCGCCAGATGAAGACTGATTTGGGAATTCTGGGTGTGTGTTGGGAACGAAGCATCTTTGTCCTCTTCAGGGTCCTGTAAGTTCATGCATCATTTTATGTGGAAACATCGGGGGAAAAGTATATCGTGTCTGTTTATTTGTTTGTGTTTGTGTTTGTTTTATGTTAGTTCGCAAGGCAGGCTGCGCTCAGCATCTGCTAATCATGTGAACCTTCTCTATTTTGGCAGAAACAAAGCGATTCTACTCCTGCTTTCAAATGGGTATTAGCATTGATTACTGTGGGTGGAAAGTACAAACACCCCGAAATAGTAGTAGAACAGATCTTGACGAAAATTCTAACTTAGAAAAGGGTGCTAATAAGATAGAAAGATAGTACCACAACTGCCAGTGGAATTAGCATTAAGTTCTGGTGTGAAGCCTGATAGGGCAGGGGTGCTTGAGTTAAAAGACTTGGTAGTTGGTGACAATTCTGGAAATGGCTGACTTTGTGGACTGCGGGTACCGGAAACTCAAGTAAAATATGGGGAAGCTTTAGAGGATCTTGGTAGTCAAAGGGCAGTAAGGATTATACTTTTTTCTGTAAAGGAACCTTTGAGAGTAGTGTTGAGACTAAACCTGACTCTTTCGATCAAATTCCTTCTCCATGTGGTAATGATGAGGTGATGACAGTGATAGAAAGATAGTAATATCAGCACTGACTCGAATAACGTCGCGAGCAGGTGGAGATAAGTCTAAACAATCGATAGTAAACTGGCCAGAAGGCGGTTAACGTGGATTTAGTGGTAATACTGATTCGTGGAGCTGGGGCAACCTTGGTGGTGGCTTTTTCAACAGCCGGGTTGCAAAGCTAGAAAAGGAAGCGCCTTTCGACTTTTTGAAGAGGTAAACTTACACTGACACGGAGTCGAAACTTCTGAGGAGATATCAGAAGAGCGTGACGCTGTAGGGGTAATCGTAGTGGGAGAAACCAGCCAGTCATCTGCAAGACCAACATTCAAAGGTGCAGACCCAAAGTCCATTACGGGCCATTGACACGTTTCAAGATCATGTGTCCTAGTGCTGGAAAGGGGTAAAGTTAAGATGTAGAAGCAACCCGTGGTTGAATAAACGAGATTATGAAGAACTGGATCACCCACAAGAGTACGAAGAGATCACGATCTGAAGGCCATACTCAAAGCATGACAGAATATTGGAGGCCAAGATGCATAGCTAGGGATTCAAGGCAGCCATATCAACAAGAGTCACATCGCAAATCAAGCAGTAACCTAATGATAAGGTTCATAAATGATACACTACACCCATTCTGTCTTTTTCTCAACTTGGCTTGGTTGGTTCCCAAACTGGTTAAAAGTTGAACCACCAATACGGCCCTTTGTCTTTTGCGTCCTAGAATCTGCACCATGCTGCTTAGTAGAAGCCTTTTCTGGGTGTTTGTGTCATAACCCACGTCTGTTTCTGGGTGCCCGACGTCTCCGTGGCCAAAGGGTCCTGTGAGTTCATGCACACAGGCAAGACACCCGAAAGCTGTGCTGTACTACCATTGTGGAACAGTCTCTGAGACCGGGAAAAAGAGCCTGAGAGTGCCAGATAGGAGGGAATCTAGTGGACAGCCAGATACTACGAGAAACAGTAGAAATACCAATACATTTTCCTCTGTTAACCCCCTAAATCATGAGATGCCAGTAAATTTTGCTTAAATAAAGAGCGTTTTCGCGGGAAAAAAGCGCGAGTTGCATAAAACGCGGTACAACCATAATAAACACCGGTATCTCACTTCGCACCTTGCATCTTTCGGCCATTGTTCTGAGAGAAAAGAAGCCAATGACACCAAGGGCTCGCTTCTCGAGGCTAAGGAACTGTGTCTCCGAATAGTGCTACTGCCGATCTCCATTGAGGCCGCTATTCCAAAGAAGGGTGCTTCTTCTTCTTTATAAGAGATGGACTCGGCCGCTTTCTATCACCACTTGATCTAGATCATCACTGCTTCAAGATGAAACTATCATTAGCCTTAACCCTCGCAACTTTGGGTTCAGTTCTTGCTGCTCCTAGTGCTGATTCACTTCCATGGGCCAACGCTAATCCTCAAGCATATGCTGCCGCTCAAGCCTACGCTGATGCCTATGCTGAAGCTGAAGCCATTGGTCACCCAGATCCAGAAGCATATGCTCTAGCTGCCTCTGAAGACGATTGTGCTACCATTGCTTGTCACGCTTCTTGTGGTTTGTTGATTGTCGAAGGTCAAAAATGTTCTGCTGATAACTCTTACTCTGGTCCATATGACCACGCTTGTTTGTGTGATGGTAACACCCCATTCAAGAGTTACTATCCAGCATGTATGAATTGTGGTTGGACTTTATGGAAATACTACGGTGGTTATGTTTCTTCTGCTCTTGCTGAATGCTCCACTTTGTCTACTGAGCCAACTGGTACTGCAAGATGTTCCACCACTTTAACCGACTCATACTCCATTGATACCAACATTGATGGCTGTTCTTACTTAGGTAACTGCCCTACCACTACTACCACCACTTCATCCACTTCCTCCTCTTCCTCTTCCTCCTCTTCCTCCACCACTACTACTTCCAGCTCAAGCTCTTCAACTTCAACTACCTCCTCCTCCTCCTCCTCCTCCTCTTCTTCTTCCACTTCATCAACTTCTACCTCAACAACTTCCACCCCTATCACTTGGAGCACCAGTAACCACGTTGCGTCGCTACACACCGTCACAACTGACTTGTCATACAGCTACACCTACACTTCCGGTGGCAGCGCCACTGACTGTTTCACCAAGACCCAAACTTTTGCCGTGGCCACTAACAACCCTGCCGAGGTTGAGTTCACCTCATGGGCTGAAAAGTACGAATCTTTACCAAACACTGGTCTAAGTTTCTTCAAAACTTACTTCTTCTTCAACTTCACCTCAAACCAAGAAGACGTCACCAGCATTGAATTACTATCTGATACCACTCGTGAAGCTGCTAAATTGAAAGGTCCTTCTGACGCATACATCAACTTGCAAGAAGGTATCTACGGTGTCTTGAACGGTACTCAAAGTACTGCTGAAGCTAACAACTTGGTCATCAGAGTCACCAAAGACGGTGTTAAGTACATCTATGCCTACTCATGTTTGACCAACAGACTTTCTGTCTTCTACTTAGGTTTGATCGAAGGCGTTGATTATGATTACTGTTTCACCACTGGTAATTGGGCCGGTTACTCTGAAGCTTCTTGTACTCACCAGAGCTCGACCAATCGCTTGATCGAGTTCAGACCAAATGGTGATGTTGAATCTGGAAGCTCAAGCTCTGAAATTGTTTCTTCTTCTTCTACTTCATCTGTTGAATCATCCGCTGTCGAATCCTCTACTGCTGAATCTTCTGTCCCAATCTCTTCTACTGCTACTGAATCATCCTCCGCTGAAGAAACCGCTTCAAGCTCGGGTATCTCATCAGAAACATCCGTTGAATCATCTGTTGAATCCTCAACTGCCTCCACTTCTGGTGAAGACTCCTCCTCATCAATCGAAATCAGTTCTTCTTCGTCCGCTATTGCTTCATCTCAAGCCACTCCAGAGCTCTCAGGTGCTTTAGACAACGGTGTCCCAGAATGGACATGTACCATTCCAGGTCAGTTAGGCCCATGGACCTCAGTTTCATTAGCTGCTTCTAAGGTTGGTGACTTCCTATACACTAACGCCATTGTCTCTGTCAACGGTCAAGAAATCGACGCTGACATCACGGTAACTGATGACTCCATCGACGTGGTCATTGAAACTGCCATCGGTGCCAATGACACTTTGGCCATTACCTACGGTGGTTCTATCATTAGCGGTCCTTCCATCACTTCCAAGGCTACGTTGAGTATCCTCACCCCAGATAGATTGACTAAGAGAGCTACATTGACTTTTGATTTGGAATCTACTATCTATGTCGATGCTTCTTCTTCTTCTTCTGCCTCTTCTTCATCGTCTGCTTCTGGCCCAATTTCTTCCGAAAACTCTTCTGTTGCCTCTTCTGATGCTACGACTGCTTCTTCTGACGTTTCCTCTTCTGCTTCCTCTGCTGCTGCTGCTGCTTCTTCTTCTGCTATCACATCTGCCCCTTTCACTAACGGTACTTCTACCGTCACCAAAAATGGCCAATCTACCACTGTGATCACTGTCACCTCATGTGAAGAAGACAAATGTAGCGAAGTCCCAATTACCACTGGTGTCACTGTTGTTACCACCACCAAGCAAGGTATTGTCACTGAGTACACCACTTACTGTCCAATCACCACTGAAGCTCCAAAGACTACTGTCATCACTATTACTTCATGTTCTGAGGATAAATGTACCAAGGTCCCAGTTACCACTGGTGTCACTGTCATCACCACCACTGTTGATAAAACTGCTACTACCTATACTACTTACTGTCCAATTGAATCCACTGAAACTAAGGCTAAATCCACTGAAACTCAAGCTAAGTCCACTGAAACTCAAGCTAAATCAACCACCACTAAGGCCATCACTTCGGCCTACACCAAATCTCAAGGCTCTGAAGTAACCACTGGTACCACTACAATTCACTTAACCGAAACTGTTGATGTTGAAAAATCAACAACATCAGTCGCTCCAACCACCACCAAGGCTGTTGAATCAACCGCTGTCACCGTTTCTACATTCGAAGGTGCCGCTAATGCCATCAGTGCTGGCTTCTTAGCTTTCGTCGGTTTACTTTTCATCTAGATATATCCATGAATTGCCTTGCATTAACTCGTTCTTGAGTTGGAAATTTCGTTTGATTGATCTTTCTTTTATGTATAATTAGTTTTACTTTTTATGTCGTATTCGTTGTTTGAAACCTTGATCGAATATACCATTGTTATGTGTCCTGTGATTTCGCAGTTGATACTAGAAAATGAGATAACTACTCTGTAGTCCTGGAAACAATAAATACATTAGATATATGAGTGTGTTAGGCGTTCGCTGGAGTCATTGTTAGAGAGTCATGTCCCAAAACAGAAAGAACAACCGCCTATAGCGTGAAACCGGGCCAAACAGTCTTTGAGTAATTGAATAAAACCTAGGTCCCCAAGGATAGCTGCTAGATCTTGTGATCAATCCTCCCCTGTCCAAGTTTTTAAGCGTTAAAAGTCCGATCTTCTTCTGAATAACAAATCAGACAACGTTCATTGGCCAAAATGGTAGTTGTGCCAAAATAATAACCTTGCAAGTGACTTTCATTAATTACCCCATCGGGTAATTTTATTGAGTCATGAGTCGTAATTATTAGTCGAAAGGTTGTGAGTTATGACTTCCAATTTGAACTGGTTGCTTCGCTTGACTCAACAAAAATGAACATTGGTGGTCTCATCGTATAAATATGATCATCATCCTGAAAATTTTCTGCTTCAACTGAAACAAGGGTTTCGAATTGATTCATTTTCTACGAAAACGGCAATATGACTTTGACAAAGAGAGTACTTACTAGACAACTACGATTCTTTCACAACTCAATTCCAAAGACAAAGCCACCAGCTGCTGCTTTGGCTGCAGAAGTTGAATACTTTGAAGAACTCCCACCACAAGCTGCCAATGAAGGCTCTCAAAAGTCCCTGCAATACGCTCTTTCATTGCAAACTCCAGTCAACACATGGACCAAATCACAAATCAAAGAAATTTATCAAACTCCATTGATGGAACTATTATTCTCGGCCCAACTACAACATCGTAAGTTTCATGACCCAACACAAATCCAACTTTGTACTTTGATGAACATCAAATCTGGTGGTTGTACAGAAGATTGTAAATACTGTGCCCAATCAAACCGTTACAACACTGGTGTTGAAGCTGAAAAAATGGTCAAAGTTGAAGAGGTCATCGAAGCGGCCAAAGAAGCTAAGAAGAATGGTAGTACAAGATTCTGTATGGGTGCTGCATGGAGAGATATGCAGGGCAGAAAGTCTGGTCTGAAGAAGATCAAACAAATGGTAGAGACTGTTAATGAATTAGGTATGGAGAGTTGTGTCACTTTAGGTATGGTCAATGAAGAACAAGCCAAAGAATTAAAAGATGCTGGTCTAACTGCTTACAATCACAACATTGATACTTCTAGAGAGCACTATCCAAAAGTCATTTCAACCAGATCATTCGATGACAGATTAAAGACTATCAAGAATGTTCAAACAGCTGGTATCAAAGCTTGTACCGGTGGTATCTTAGGTCTAGGTGAAACCGAAGATGATCACATTTCCTTCTTGTACACTCTTGCCACTATGACGGAACATCCGGAATCCCTACCAATTAACAGACTTGTTCCAATTAAAGGCACTCCAATGTATGAAGAGGTTAAGGACAAGAAACTAAACTATGATGAGATCATAAGAACCATTGCCACAGCTAGATTGATCATGCCAAAGGCCATCATCAGATTGGCTGCTGGTAGATACACCATGAAAGAACTGGAACAATTCATGTGCTTCCAGGCTGGTTGTAATGCCATTTTCACCGGTAAGAGGATGTTAACTACCATGTGTAATGGTTGGGATGAAGATAAAGCTATGCTTGAAAGATGGGGTCTGAGACCAATGGAAAGTTTTAAGTACGAACCAAAACAGTGTGCCAGTGCCTCAGCTTAGTGTTTAGGGGTCTCTTGTATACCTATCTACGTACTCTACTCTAATTAAGCAGTTGTAGCTTGCCTCTAAGTTCTCCTCCACTGACGATTGTAGAGACTGTATCGATTTCAATGTAGATGACTATAGACACGTTATCTACGGTTTTGCCTACTTCCATTTGTTTTAAGCAATATTCTTCATAATTTCATAGTAATCACTTCTCGCGGTGGAACCAATATACATCATCAAGTAACATCTTCACTTATCAAACTCCAAGAAAACCTTGATACATTTCTCCTTAGCAGAGTTGGCAAAGACTTCATAAGCATCGATGATCTCAGAGAACTTGAAGTGATGGGTGACCAAACTTGAAGGATCGAAGGCCTTAGACTTGATCTTTTCTAGCAAATCTTTTGTGGTATTAGCATTAACCAACCCAGAGGAAATGTTAATGTTCTTAATCCATAGATCTTGTAGTTGTAAGTCAACTTTAGTGCCGTGGACACCAACATTGGCAATTCTACCACCTGGAGCAATAATGTCTTGACAAGTTTGGAAAGTTTGTGGAATACCAACAGCTTCAATGGCGACATCAACACCATCATGTAAATCAGCACGTTCAGCAACGTTGAACTCCTTAGTCAATTTGATGATTTCGGACTTAACATCGACTTTACCTGGGTTCAACCCAACATCTGCGCCAAATAGCTCTTTACCAATTCTCAATCTCTCATCATCAAAGTCAATCAAGATGGTCTTGGAAGGTTTGTAGGTTCTAGCAGCGATCAGAGCTGAGATACCAACTGAACCAGCACCAACAATAGCGACAATATCACCTGGTTGTATTCTACCGGCAACAGCACCAATTTCGTTACCAGTTGGCAAGATATCGGACAACATCAATAAGGCTTCATCTGGGAAGGAGCCCTCATATGGCTTGATGTCATGTAGAGAATAGTCAGCGTGTGGAATTTGGACATACTCGGCTTGAGTACCATTGATGTTGTGACCCAAGATCCATCCACCGTCTAAGCAATGGGATTGTAGGTCCCTCTTACAGTAGACACAGTTCCCGCATGAACTTATACAGGAGATCAAGACCTTGTCGCCTTCTTTGAACTTGGTGACAGCAGAACCAACCTTGTGGACGTAACCAATACCTTCATGACCTAAGATAGTGCCCGGGCCTGTTTCTGGAACATCACCTTTCAAGATGTGAAGATCAGTACCGCAAATGGTGGTTGCTGATAACTTGACAATGGCATCTGTAGGTTTAACAATATCTGGAGTGGTGACTTCATCAAGGGACTTCTTGCCTGGACCGTGGTAAACTAAAGCTTTCATATTTGTTGCGTAATTGAGTGGCAATTGAGTTAGCAGCTTGACAATGAGGCCCCAACTGGGTGATTTGTGCCCCCCTTTTATACTTTATTAGATTTTTTGGTCCCTCCACATTATCTCGGAGTCGCTATCGCATGTGTCCCGGTAATTTCCCCTTGTGGAGAACATGGCCTGAGCATATGCACCTTGTCACTTGGTAGAAATATGAGATTAAGACTAAGACTAATGACAATGTCCGAGAAATGGCCACAGGACCCCGAAAGAAGACGTTTGGGTCTGGTACAACTGGAATAGACCACAGCAAAAAACAGGAAATTCCACTGATGAGAGACCAGAGCTTCAACGAGACTCTTCACTTGAAGTGACTCCCCACAAGACTCATTCTGCACCCTGTTTCTGACTTTGTTTCTTACCTTTCTTCCTTCAAGTCCAATAATAATCTTGCAGTGCTCAACCGAATCAGGAACTTTTCGCGGATTCGTGCAAAACTTCGCAATTTAACATTTTGCACGATTTTTTTTCAGAAATTTTCAGAAATATTTTCACACTTTCACCACAAGAAGTAAACAAAGGAAAATAAGTGCAGCTACACCAAATCTCGCACTGGGTCCTTTTCACACTGATATCACGCTCTCAGGCTCCTCCCATTCCTCTCTCTCCACCCTACACGCGCCGCCACTTACCTCTGCTCTTTTGCCGCCCCTGAATCTGGCCACTTTCAAGGTCCAGCCATGTCCTCTAATAACGTTAGTATACACAGATCAACAACAAACACAATGACACTTTTACTAACCACCCGAGCGACAGCTTACTGCTAATGCCTTAAAAGAGGAGATCGACAAGGTCAAGGTCGGTCTGCAGGAATACAAGCAATTGGCTTACAGCTCTAACGAGTCTCTGAACAGAAAGCTAAACGAATTCATTGAGAGAAACAATTCAAGATTAACACAATTGAACTCGGTCATTGACCTGCTGATCAAAGAGAACCAAGAACTAAAGAACTTGCTGGTTAATCAAAGATTCCTGATTCAACCACTGAACCCCTACCAACTAGGTTCAAACAACCAAGTCGTTCAAGTTCCAGGCCAAAACCCAAACAATCAACAACCTATCACTATACCGTTCAGTGAAACATTCTTAACTGGCAACGCCGCCCTGAACTCTACCGCTGAACCTACAAGATCTCACACTTCTCAAGAGCAAGTACAGCAGCAGCAGCCTCAAACTCACACCCACACTACAAATAGATCTAGTAACCATCAATCATCCCATCACCACTCCCACCATTACAATCAATCACAAAGCCAACCGCAACTTCAACAACATCAATCCCAGCCATCATCTCATCAGCAACAATCCAGATCGAACCAAGAATCCCAACATCAATCTCAATCTCAATCTCACCATCAAAGCCAGGCCCAAAACAATGGCAACATCGATTCATCCCTAGCTGAAGCCACAAGCAGCAATGGAATCTTGAGATTCATCAACAATCAATATGTTGAGGATGAAACTACATTGAATCAAAACGGTGGAAACAATCAAAACGCCAACTCCAGAATTGATTTCGTCTTTATGGATCCAAGTGCCTCAAGAGGTAGACATTTCAGATCTAACTCCACCGCTTATCAAGAAGGTAACCAACTGGGTGATGATGACGATGAGGTCGATGAAGATGGCTCTCCAATTGGAAACATTTCCCCACCACATTCTAGTACCAACAGCAGGCTGCAGAAATCATCAACTAGACAATCTGAATATGAAGCTGAAAACTATGATTTGATCATCCATAACGATTTCAACAAAGTTGAAGATATCTACTACGAATACTACAACTCATTGAAACCCCAAGTTGAGAGGGTCCAGAAGGCATACAAGATCAAGAAGATTAGAAAATACCAAAAGATCAAAGCCTTAGCCGTTAGAGTTGATAGATACAAGGAATTGAAAGGTTGTTCGTTAACAGAAAGTTTCCAATTTTTCGACAATTTAAGGATCGCAGAGGACAACACCAAGAGATCAATTGCTTGGTTGTACAACACCCTTCCTGATGTGTTGAAAAAAATGGGTCTTGAAGATCAACTAAAGAGAAGTGGTACTGGTGCTTGAATTTGTTCTTTATTGTGTGTTTTTTGTCCAAGTTTCTGTTTATCTGTCCTAGTTCTCTATAATGTTTTATTTCGTTCTATTTTAATTTTTAACTACACCCCCCCCCCACCTATTGTGCTCTTATTCTCATCTTTCTGCTGGATTGGTGTGTCTTTTATTGTCTAACTTATTTTATTTAATTTGATCGTTTTGGATGATTTCCATGGCTTGTTTTTAGATTAAGTGCATGTCTTGTAATACTATAACTCCGATGTAGTGTGTTAGTCTAGCTCAAGGATTTTGCTTCACATTTACAGCTCGGTAAGCAAGATCTCTTTTCAGGTGATTGATCCTGAGGATCCACGTACTTAAAAAGGTTACATATCACACATTCATTACAGTCAAAATCGGACTGATATGTTGTGTATACTCTCTATACTCTCCAGCAGGCACTTAATTATACCGATCCATGACCAGAGGTCTCCATTCACCAGCTCGTTGGAATAGTTTTTACCGGTACAATTTTCAACATATAATTTGGGTGGTAAGCTACCAGAAAACAGTTAGAACTGAAACTAATCTCATACTATACATTATGTTTTTATTGCTTCCACAAATGAAATAGGGCCTTTCTATCTAAATGGCCACTGTTTTCGGTGTTCTGAATCTGTCTGTGATAACATTTTGCAATAATTCCCAATCTCTTTAAAATATAATTCAATTTTAAATTTAAAGAATTTAGACAGCTTGATCAACCAGTGTGAATTTTGTAAATATTATTAGGTATCAATATTATGTTTTTAGCTTGTTTTGAGTGTGTGTTCAGTTGACCTTAATGTCATTATTCTTACATATTAGATATTGGATTATGGGCTTATTTTCTTTCCTCATTTTCGAAAGAGGTAGATATCTGCATTTTGAGTGGTTGCTGATACGAGAATTGGCAGAAAGCCCAAGCGACGCAATAGCAAAAAACAATATAGTTATATCTATATTTACTAAGACATTGCTGAGGAATGTTATTCAATATATAAGAGAATGTAACTATTATTTGGTTCATTAATTCAAATATAATTATAGGTCCAATCATTCGATTTTACAGAATTTTCGCCATCTTTTAGAAGAAGGGTCGAAGTTGGTTGAACTAATTTTGAATCCATAGGTATAAAGGAGTAGAGGAAAAGCTTACTGTTCAAGCTTATTATATTGAGGTTCAGAAGTGAATCAGGATAAAACATGGAGGAAATGATATCAACACCGGCTTTACTAAACCGAATTTTAGCTATGTCGTCGTCTCCTAAGACTGAATCTATGAATAGTCATAATTGCGGTAACTATGATCCCAACTCAGTTATACACGCTACAAAGGCTGAAAATGATTAGTTTGGATAGTCTATAGACCTAGTATTCAGACTCTGAATGCTTCTGCCTATATAATCCAATGGTTATGTGCCCTCAGCCGACCAGACAACCTGATATTTCAAAAATCAGGATCGGGACGTCACTAATGTATCTGCTGAAAACCTCTGGGGCATTTTGCAGCCCAAATGGCAAAACGTTAAAGCAGTACTGTGGTTTGGGGAAGTTCTTTTGATTTTTACTTGACAGGACAGAATTCCTCATAAAAAGGATAAATTTCTCTCAATTTCTCTCAATTTCTCTCAATTTCTCTCAATTTCTCTCAATTTCTCTCAATTTCTCTCAATTTCTCTCAATTTTTCTACAGAAATACTTTCCACTTCATGGGTTGCCAACAACCATTCGCTTGGATCTTGGAAGAGCTTTTGTCAACGCTTTCAACACGGAACTGTTTTCCAGATTTCGCATTGAACAAAACACATCCATCGCAGACCATAATTAAGGAAATTCATAAAATCAGAAAGTTTTTAAAATTTCTCAAAAATCACGGTATTTGACCATAACTTATTCAAATCTTAACATTAAACAATAAAAAAAAACAGACAAATATAACCCTTAAAACTAACTGAAACAACCCATCTTAATGCCCATCATTAGAAACTTCTTGAATAATTAATGTCCTGGCAAATACACCTCTTTGTTATGCGCACAAAATCGCGCCACATCGCTACCTAACCTTGCCTTAAATCGCCCAAAAGTTGTCAGTGATCTCTGAAAGAAAGATTCCATCACTTCAAGAATTTCTACGCTGCTACATCACATCTGATGATAAGGACTGGTTATCCCTACTACCTTTCACTGAGTTCTATCTCAACACATCTCTGTCCACAACACTAGGGAATCTATCTCCGTTTCTAAGTGGATCTAGGCTACAACCCTGCTGGCCCAGATGCTTTCAATTTTGGCATCACAGATCAACTTCCCGAATTGGAAGAGATCTATGATCTATCAGACCATCTAGAAAGGGTTGGTACAGTAGCTGAGGCAGCTAAGGCAACTATCAATGCAAGTCAAGAGAGGAACAAGAACATTTTTGACCTTAAACGCAAAAACTTTTGAGATGCCTCATGGTCTAGACCTACTCTATGATCGTCAACAAATGTTGACGTGTCAGACTGATCCAATGCGAAACATGCAACAGCTGTAGAAATGGATGTGACTGAATTAGTAGATTTA